>VWYK01065835.1:9804-19981 GCA_013399775.1 Semnornis frantzii | reverse complement strand
CAACCACAACCCAACCAAACCCAGCCAAAACTCAACCACAACCCAACCAAACCCAGCCAAAACTCAACCACAACCCAACCAAACCCAGCCAGAACCCTACCAAACCCAACCAAAACTCAACCACGACCCTACCAAACCCAACCAAAACTCAACCACGACCCAACCAAACCCAACCAAAACTCAACCACAACCCAACCAACCAAACCTAATGAACCAGCCAAAATCCAAACCAAACTGAACAACCACAACCCCAGAAAGCCCAACCAGCCAGCCTAAACCAACCCCAAGCAGCTGAAGCCAAACCAAAGCTGACTGAACAACCACTCCCAAACAAAAAACTCCAACACCTGCCAAAAAATGCCCAGGGGGCCAAACATCCCAACATCCAAACCCGAAAGCAAACCACTGCAAGCCCTCAAACTGAATGCAGAATCAACCTTTTGTGTGTTTTTGAGGTGGCAGCTGGGAATATTAGCCCTGGTTAGATAAAGCAAACACACAAATCCAATTCATAATCCTACACAGGATTTCTTTGTGCACCTTCTGCTGAGCAGAACTCCTCTTTTTGACTAATTCATCAACCTTTACCAAATGCTTTATCTGAATAAACAGAGTTAGTAAGGCACAAGCATTGGGAGAAGCATGACAAGATTCCTGCTGGATCTGGTGCTCCTTGATCTTAGGAGCTGTGAGAAAGATGTGTGAGGATCAAATCTGTAAAGGGAATGTTTAGATGTGGTTCTGAAGCCCCTGTTTTTCACTTTTTAAAAGGAAGCAATTCATGCTTCCTAACCTAACCTGAAGTTTGGTTTGCCTTGAAGCTGAGCAGCAGCAGTGAGCTTTGAGCAGCATGTCAATAATGCATAGTGCTTTGTCACTGAATGACAGACCTGCATTGCTGTCAGTCTGGACTGTCTTACCCAGGCTGCCTGTAGCAGGAAGCAGTGTCATTTAACAACATAACCTAGCAACCAAACAACTGTTATCCTCCTGCTGTCTCTGTTGCAGTCATCTAGATGGGGCTACAAACAACTGCCTGGGTCACAACCCCCAGGCACTACTTTTGGTCAGCCCTAAGTAGATGCCTGCCTCACAGTAACCCAACTAGTGTGTTTTTGGCTTTCTGCAGCTTCTGTTCACTACTTAAACTCTGCTTGTGTGTAACTCACCAAAGTCTTGAAAGTGTACACTGCATAAATGTGCTTCATCAAGTCCAAGAAAGGTGCCTTGTCTCAAGCCAAGTTTCACAGTCATGTCCTGACTGCTGTGAGTGGCACTGGTGTGACAGAAGCTCTCTGGCATAAGGTTTTACTTCACTCAAAGCCTCACTTCATGAGGACATCCTTAATGTCTCCTTTGTTAGTCTTGTAGCAAAGTGAAGCACTGACCCTGGGACCCCAGGAGGGTACTGAGTTTTCAGAAGAGGAGAGGTTCTTAGTGCTCACTGATGGAACAGGTTGCCTGGGGAGCTAGCTCAGGGCCCATCCCTGGAGATACACAACATCAGGCTCTGATCTAGTTGGGAATGTCCCTGCTGAGTGATGGAACAGGTTGCCTGGGGAGCTAGCTCAGGGCCCATCCCTGGAGATACTCAACATCAGGCTCTGATGAACCTGATCTAGTTGGGAATGTCCCTGCTGAGTGGAGGGTGTGGGGTGTGTGGACTAGATGAGCTTTGGAGGTCCCTTCCAACCCAAACCATTCTATGATTCTAGGAGTCAAAGTGCATGTGTGAATATTTGCAGGATTAGGTGTACAGCACCAAACAGCTCCTGGGCCTGAACATGATTCTCCCCTTCTGCTCTGCTCATCTGAGACCACACCTGCAGTACTGTGTCCAGCTCTGGAGGCCTCAATGCAAGACAGACCTGGAACTGTTAGAGCAGGTCCAGGGGAGGGTCCTGAAGATGACCAGAGGGCTGCAGGACTTCTGTGAAGACAGGCTAAGAGAGTTGGGTTTGTTCAGCCTGCAGAGAAGGCAGCTGTGGGCAGGCCTTAGAGCTGCCATTGCAGTATGTGAAGGGAGCTCCAGGAAAGCTGCAGAGGCACTTTTTACAAAGGTATGGAGGAACAGGACAAGATGTGATGGTTTCAAACTGGAAGAAGCTTGGTTTAGGTTTGGCATTAGAAGAAACCTTTCACCATGACCATGGTGAGGCACTGGAGCAGATAGCCCAGAAAGGTTGTGAAGGTTCCTGCCCTGGAGGTGTTCAAGTGGTCAGGGATTGGAACAGTTTGCCCAGGCAGGTGGTGGAGTCACCATCTGTGGAGGTGTTCAAGAAATGTGTGGCCATGGCACTTGGAGACATGGTCTAGTGGCCATGGAGGTGCTGGGCAGAAGGTTGGACTGGATGATCTTTTCCAACCTTAATGACTCTCTGAGTCTATTTTTGCCTGCTTACCAGAGCAGTTGTGTTTCTGTGTAGCTCTTGATGCTTATGCCTGCTTCTGTCTCTGGTATAAAGTTAAAGGCTACCCTGCAGTTACCTGATCCAAGGTGCTGCAGCTTAGGCTCAAAGGATCATCCCAAAATCTAATTCATCATTTGGGTTGGAAAAGCCCTCAGAGATCATGGAGTACAACTTTCACCCCAAGGCCACCATGGCCATAACCCATGTCCCCAAGTGCCATGCCCACCCACTTCCTGAACACCTCCAGGGATGGTGACTCCACCACCTCCCTGGGCAGCCTGTGCCAGTGCCTGAATTCAGTGTGCACACTGTGGTTGTCCCCTTTGGCACTTGCCTATGTAGGTGCAATTTAGATAGAATCTCTCTTGAGCACTGGCATGCACAAAACCTGTCTCAGCTTCACAGCTGTGTCTTGCTGTCAGGTTCTTAAACATGGAGTTAAGTTTCTAAAGCATAGAATCATAGAATGGGAAGGTTAGGAGGGACCTCAAGGATCATCCAGTTCCAACCCCCTGCCATAGGCAGGGACACCTCCCACTAGCACAGGGCACTCAAGGCCTCCTCCAACCTGGCCTTGAACACCTCCAGGGAGGGAGCAGCCACAACCTCCCTGGGCAACCTGTGCCAGTGTCTCACCACCCTCACTGCAAACAACTTCCTCCTCACATCCACTTTCAATCTCCCCTCTCACACTTCAAACCCATTCCCCTTGTCCTGCCATTCCCAGCCCTTGGCAATAGTCCCTCCCCAGCCTTCCTGCAGCCCCCTTCACATCCTGCAAGGCCACTCCAAGCTCTCCTGGAAGCCTTCTCCTCTGCAGGCTGCAGAGCCCCAACTCTCTCAGCCTGTCCTCACAGCAGAGCTGCTGCAGCCCTCTCACCATCTTGGTAGCCCTACTCTGGAATCATAGAACAGTCTGGGTTGAATCCTTCCAGTAAGCTGAAGTCTACATGATAGGCACAATGAGTTGTCCCTCTGAAGTTAAGCAGGTTTTGGTCACACTTCAGTGAAGATCAAGAAAGATCCAATTTCCCAGTGCCTCTTTGGTTAGGCTGATCTTTCTTACAGCTACCTTCACTCATCTTATTTAAGCAATATCCTCAAATGTTTGCTTCTGTGTTTACGAATTTGACACAACAGCAAGCAGCTCCTGGGACTGTGATTGCTTTAAAGTGCTGGAGGCTCCATGTTTTGGATGAAAATAGCTCTGGTTTGCCCATTCACAACACTACTTTTGCTTTAAAATAGGTAGAAACAGTGTAGGAGTGGACCTTCATTACCAAAACAAACCCAAGAAAATCTTGGTTTGCTTATAGCCTTAAGGCAGCCCAAAGAAGAAAAGCTCCTCAGTAACCAAACTAAGCAAATCTTCTTCCCCTCCTAGCCTTAAACCATCTCAAGGCAGCCCAAAGAGCAGCTCCTCAGAAACCAAACTAAGCAAATCTTGTTCCCCTCATAGCCTTAAACCATCTCAAGGCAGCCCAAAGAGCAGCTCCTCAGTAACCAAACTAAGCAAATCTTGTTCCCCTCACAGCCCTGAACTGTTTGAAGGCAGCCCAAAGAGCAGCTCCTCAGTAACCAAACTAAGCAAATCTTGTTCCCCTCACAGCCCTGAACTGTTTGAAGGCAGCCCAAAGAGCAGCTCCTCAGTAACCAAACTAAGCAAATCTTGTTCCCCTCACAGCCTTAAACCATCTCAAGGCAGCCCAAAGAGCAGCTCCTCAGTAACCAAACTAAGCAAATCTTGTTCCCCTCACAGCCCTGAACTGTTTGAAGTCAGCCCGAAGAGCAGCTCCTCACACACAAGGCACTTTCCTTGGTTTGCTTCCTGTTTATGTTTTGCTTTGTTTTCCTTTTGCCCAGTTAAGTTTGGTTCTGTTGTGGTGTTTTGTCCTGCTTTGTTCTCCGTTGTGGCTTGCTAGGACCTGGGTAAGAGCCAGGAGGAGCTCCTGAAGCACCAGGCTAGCATTAGTGAGCTCAAGCGCAGTTTCATGGAGGCCACACCCGAGCCGCGCCCCAGCGAGTGGGAGAAGCGCCGCATCCCTCCTCTGGCCCTGCAGACACCAGGGGTATGTCACCTCAGCTCCTCTGCATGCCTGCCCCCGCAGCCCCCTGCTTCTCCTGTAGGTTCACAGGCTCCTGGAAGATGTGTTGTATGAAGTGCACAGTTCTGTCTTACCACTCAACTGCAATGTGCTGAGTTTGATCCTTCTCCAAGAACAACTGCATTAGAATCCCAAGGGAACACAGGAGCTGATGGCAGGATTGTCCTGTGCCTTGGGGCAGCTTAAATTTCACTCTGCTTTACACAGCTTGACATAGGTAACTTCTCAGGGGCTGCAGAACTTGTCCCTCCTTCCCCCTGTCTTTGTCTCTGTGCATAACCACACAGCCTGTGTGGAGCTTCTGGAGGACCTTTAATGCTCAGCTCATCTGCAGTGCTTTGGGACACGCTGAACGTAGTTGTTACCATTTACTCTCCAGAAGTCTGCGAAGTGAATTTATCTACTTTTTCCTCTCTACCTCCTTCCTGACTGAACCTTACAAACAGCACTTGGGAAAGCACTTTGCTACAAATAGCATCTTGAATCCTTATGGCAAGAAAACTACCCAGCTACACTTCTCATGCTGCTCTGAAACTTCTCATTTTATGGGGAGTTATTTGCTGCTTCTTTCATAGAGCAGAAGAGCAAATCAGTCTTTGAAAGCAAGCAGTTTATTTTTTGTTTTTATCTTTTTCTTTCACCACTGCTCCTGCCTCTCCCTCTTAAGTGTATGGTTGTCCTGGCCCCCAGAATTTCTTCCTGGCCTGGAGATGAGGAAGAAATTCTTTAGCACGAGGGTGGGGAGACACTGGAACAGGTTGCCCAGGGAGGTTGTGGATGCCCCCTCCCTGGAAGTGTTCAAGACAGGCTGGATGGGGCCTTGAGCCACCTGTGCTGGTGGGAGGTGTCCCTTTTTGTGCAGGGGGGTTGGAACTGGGTGGTTTTTAAGGTCCTTTCCAACCCAGACCCTTCTCTGAATCTGTTCTCTTCAGTCCCCAGAGAGGTGAACTCTCAGTGAAACTTGCTTGATGCTGCCAAATGATTTTTGTTAATAAGTTATTATTTCAGTGAGCCACTTAAGCAATCTGAGCTGTGAGGATGTGCACACAGGTAATGCAATCACTGACTCTATAGATCACTTCTTTAATGACTCTCTTGTTAATTTATGATTACTGCCAAGAAAATGAATCCTCAGGTTTCCGAGTAGGAGCTGAACATTTCTATGCCCTGAGGTATAAATGCTGGCCTGGTTTTCTTGTGTCTCTGTCACATAGATATTTTTGGTCAAAAGAGATGTTTATGTACAAGTGTAACATGGTTTTTATTGTGTGGCTGTGTGTATTTTCTGTGTTGATTTCTCTGTCTTGAAGTCGAGGCCCCCCCTCCCAGTCCTTTTATATCACTCGTTTTGGTTTTTCCCTCATCCAGTGTGCTTTGTCACTTTCAGATGGGTTGATGTTGATGTATAGTGTGTGTCTGTCTCATTGCTTGTTCATTTACACTGGTTTTATAAAATGAAAACCAAATAGAAAAAAGGAGACCACATTTTCCAAGTGAAAGTGCTGCCTGGGAAGGAGAAGCAATGGACTTCAACCTCACGGATTGCTGGAGCCAAACCAGAAGAAGCTGACAAGGTGGCTGCCCTGAAACCTACTGCCTCTTGCTGTGTCTGCTATGGGCTAGCTTGGGCACTGCTTTCTTGTTTCTTTTTCTCCCTCTGAAAGACAAAGACTTGACAATCAGGATCTCTGTGTTTGGACATGCACATGTAAATGGACAGCAGTGACACAGAGAGGAGTGCCAAGGCTAGCTGAGAGGTGTCCCTGCCTGTGGCAGGGGGGTGGAGTAGATGATCTCTGAGGTCCCTTCTAACCTGAGACAATTTATGGTTCTATGGATGTTCTGCTTGAGCAGCTAACCACCTCTCAGGTTCTGAATGGCTCCTTGTTGAGAAGATAAACTTTTTCACCAGCAGGTTCCTGTTCTTTATGTGCCTGGGATGACAGCAAACCCTCTGCTTCCATTCCATGTGGAAGTGACTGCAGCTGTTTGACAGAGGGCTCAAGAAACTCCCTGTAGGGACAGGCTGGGAGAGTTGGGCCTGTTCAACCTGGAGAAGAGAAGGCTCCAGGGAGACCTCAGAGCAGCCTTCCAGTGCCTGAAGGGGCTGCAGGAGAGCTGGGGAGGGACTTTTGACAAGGGCTGGGAGTGACAGGATGAGGGACAATGGATTGAAGCTTGAGGAAGGCAGATTGAGACCGGAAGAAACTCTTTAGAGTGAGAGTGGGGAGACACTGGCACAGGTTGCCCAGGGAGGTTGTGGATGCCCCCTCCCTGGAGGTGTTCAAGGCCAGATTGGATGAGGCCTTGAGCAAGCTGTGCTGGTGGGAGGTGTCCCTCCCTGCCCATGGCAGGGGGTTGGAACTGGATGATTTTGAAGGTCCCTTCCAAACCAAATCATTCTAGGATTCTATGACACTTCACACAAGAATTTTTACTTTGTGTGTTCACTGTGTAACCATTATTCTGTAGAGGCAGCTTCATCTCAAAGGCAGCCTGGTACCTCCATGCTTCTGTAGCTCTCTTTTCAGCCAGGAAAAGAGGGAGGTCTTCTCCCCCATCAGCTGGTTTAACATCTCTGCAGCAAAAAGCACTTGATCCCCAGTGGGAGTACCAGCAGTGTGGTAGTGAGGGTGGGCAGCAGTTGTTGCTTTTCCACATCAGTTTTGAATTATTTTCCACCACCTAGGAACTGGGGCAAGAGTAGCTGAATGTAAAGCTGTCAGTCCTATTTCAGTAACAGGTTTGGGAAGCTGTTTCCATCCTGAGTTATTTGTTGATGGATGTGCAGAAGTTTGTGTTTCGTTAACCCTCCAATCACAAGCCTGCTGGTGCCAGTAGACATTGCTCAGTCCTGCTCCTGGACTCTGCTTCCTGGCCTGCCTTTTTAATATAGAGGAGAATAAAGCAGGGACAGCACTGCTAGTATTCTTTCTTCCTCCTTTAGCTTTGGTGAAATCCTTGCAAATAAGTCATTTTTCTGTGTGTGACAAGTGTTACTTTGGGTATATCTCATCTGCACCCCTGCACATCTGCATCTCCATACTCTGAAAATGCACAGCATCTGTGACTTAATTATAACAGCAACTGTGACACGTTGGTGCCTGCCACAATATGTGAAAAGTTAGCTTAGGAATATTCACAAGGGTTTCTTTTTTCTTTAAATCCATCCCACCTCTGCTGTCTGTAAGCAGGATTTCATCTTAGTGTATCTGACTGTGGTCCAGAAAGAATTTGCCAGGAATGTGAGCACCTTCACAGCTTTGATCCATCACTAATTTGAGTGAAAACTGCCAACCCTGTCTAGAAATGTAATGATCTTTACTAAACACCTTCTCAGGGAATGGGCTACAGCTATACATTAGCAAACAAGTTGTGTGATTTGGGGTTTGAATTCTTAAAATTTCAGAAGGTGCATGCAAAATACACCTTAAATGCAGCAAGAAGTGCAGTAGTGCCCCCACATATTTGTGGGGGGAAAGAGATGCACACAGCTTTGACCACAGATTATTTATTTGTTTGTTTTTACTGCTGTGAGTAGTTAGAAAACACAGTCAAGAAATGTGTGGCTCTGGCCCTTTGGGACATAGTTTAGTTAGAAAACACAGTCAAGAAATGTGTGGCTCTGGCACTTTGGGACATAGTTTAATGGCCATGGTGATGTTGACAGGCTCAATGATCTTAGAGGTCTCTTCCAGCTGGAGCCATTCTATAGTTCTACCACAGGATCACAGGTGGCACCACAGGTGGATCTGCTGTGTGGTACCACACAATGTTCACTGTGGTGCCACAAAAATGTGCATCATGCTCCTTTCTACCTGTGGATCCTTCTACCACACTCTGGTACTGCATAGCAGAGCCACCTGTGGATCCTTCTACCACACTCTGGTACCAGATCCACCTGTGGATCCTTTTACCATACTCTGGTACTGTATAGCAGGGCCACCTGTGGATCCTTCTACCATACTCTGGTACCAGATCCACCTTTGGATCCTTTTACCATACTCTGGTACCGCATTGCAGAGCCACCTGTGGATCCTTCTACCATACTCTGGTACCAGATCCACCTATGGATCTGCTCTGCAGCACCAGAGCATGGTGGGAGTATCATGAACATTTTTGCCTTTGGATGTAGTCCTTGGCTGTTTATTGGGCATGGGGAGCTAGGGAAGGGAAGGCTGAGGAGCACAGATGGATGATCCCTGACAGATAGCAAATGCTGCATGAGGGCAAAATTAGCAACTTGCACTCATGTTACATTTCCTTGGCCACCTCTAAAATAATTATTGCAGTGAAAAAAATCCAAGAAGGATTCTTACTCTTTTCCAGCTCTGTTCTTCTGCATGCCTAAGTGTTGTAGTATCTGCAGAGCAGCACGACATAAGTTGTGTCAGCTCAGGCTCTCCGCTGCTGCTCAGGCGCTGAGCCCGCAGGGCTGGCAGCTGCCCGCATGGCATCCTGGCTTCCCTCTGCTCTGTGACTCTCTGCACTGCTCTTCTCTGAGACGAACCTATCGGGGACTGCTGTCCGAGTGTGTGTCATGTCCACGTGAGCTGTCAAATGCATCGCTGCCTTTGCACTGCAACAGGGTTTACTTCTAACTCCCTACAACAGCTTGTGGGAGGAAAACTGGAACAAGAGCCTTTTCAGAGGCTTGTACCCACACAAATGTTGTTTGCTTTACCCTTACAGGTCTGTAGCACTGAATAGAGTACAGAAAACATCCCAGAAGTACAGGAAATACAGTACAGCAAATAGAGCAGACTAGGAGCATTATTGATGCTTTAAATCAACCTGCACCCTATTAGGTGTGTGTGAATACAACAGATTTTCCCTGTAGAATGGGGAGGGGAAAAAAACATATCAATCTTTAGTAGAAAAAAACCTTGCTTAGGTTATTTAAGCACTTCAAAAACACAACCTGTAGCAAACTAGAAAGCAAAGCTCGTTTCAGCACTGTGGGTACCTACTCCGGCAGGCAAACCTGTTGGACTGCCCTGAGGCACTTCAACAACTCACTGTTAAAAATGGATTTTTAAAAGGGAAAAAAACAGCCCAATAGTAAACAGGGAACTGCTGTTGTGCTTGGGAAATCCGTGCAAACCTTAAGGCTGTTTGTTCTTCTGTTGTGATGTGCATGGTGCAGAGCTGTGTGTGGCAGTGACTGCAGCCTTCTGTCCCCTTGTGCAGTCCATGTCAGTATCAATGTGGTTAACTTTGCTGTTGTGCTGTGCATGGTGCAGAGCTGTGTGTGGCAGTGACTGCAGCCTTCTGTCCCCTTGTGCAGTCCATGTCAGTATCAATGTGGTTAACTTTGCTGCTGTGATGTGCATGGTGCAGAGCTGTGTGTGGCAGTGACTGCAGCCTTCTGTCCCCTTGTGCAGTCCATGTCAATATCAATGTGGTTAACTTTGCTGCTGTGATGTGCATGGTGCAGAGCTGTGTGTGGCAGTAACTGCAGCTTTCGCAACCCCCTGTCAATGTTGTTAATTCTGCGCTGTGCCGTGCCCGGTGCGCAGCCGAGGGCAGTGGTGGCAGCGGTTTTGTCCCCTCTGCTCTCACGGGAACGCTGTGCCGCTGTCCTCCTGCAGCCTTCTCCCAGCCGAGGCCTTCTCTTCGTCACTCTCTCTCCTGCCGAACCTTTCCTTTGTAGGTGGCTGC
>VWYK01065834.1:15986-28237 GCA_013399775.1 Semnornis frantzii | reverse complement strand
CTTTTAACTTCCGAATCATAGCAGCACTGTCNCTTTTAACTTCCAAATCATAGCAGCACTGTCCCTTGGGAGTTTTTTACCCCTTCTCTCTCCTCCTTCCTTTCCAAAACGGGTGGGAGAGGGGAAGGCATCCTACTATTATTGTATTGGTTTCTGTTAGATATATTTTGAGTCCCCTGGGAAGCTTAAACTCAGACCAATACAATAATCATGAGATACAAGAATGTGGATTGCTGATTAGGATTCTTTGTGCTTAGACTCAGCAGAGTTAGCATAGATACACCAATATCACCACACTGTTGGGAGAACTGCTGGCTATATTCAGAGCTGCTGGACTATAGTTCTGAATATGCTTCTGTATTTCAGAAATGGGCATACAATTGTTGACAACATTTCTCCTCAATGCTGTTTGCTCAATTGCACTTATCAGTAAGTTGGACTAGAACTATAGCTCCCTATCCATTCATTTTTCCTGAAAATAAGAAAACAATCCATTCTGAGAGTACAAATCTCTGACTACCAGGAAACCAGGAGATTGCTTAGGTAAACAAATTAAGGCTCATCTGTTTCTCTCATGATATATTTATGAACTTTTCATTTCATGATTAGACTCAATTGTGAATGTATCCCACTGCTAGGAAAAGGAGAAAAGCCAACATGCTCTGGATGCTTTTGCCAACACAAAGCAAAACAAGTTAGAAATATAAAAGATATTTGTCTTCCCATTCAAGAAGTAATTTATATTTAATGTAAATGAGACACACAATTTGATTAATAAATGTCAAAGGAAAAAACAAGAAATCATAGTCAATGTCAGGATTAAAAATAGTTCAAACTTTGATAAATTGCAGAAGTAAAATAACACCAACATCATATGCTTAATACCAAACTTGTACAGGAACTTGATAAAATGCACTAGTTAGGGAATATTACAAAGCAAGGGGAAAACCCTGGAAGAGAGTATTAATGAAGCTGCAGAGGATGAATGTTGTTTTGCAAAGCAGGAAATTGCAATTTAGAGTCTAATACTAAAAGCCCTGCAGCTACCCATTTTAGACACAGACTTAAATCCTGCTTCACAGGATGTGATCAACTGATTTGCTAAGATACATTTCAGATTCCCATTGCCATAAAGGAGTTAGTCCCCAACATCTGATGCAAGCTGTGTACAACAGGTGTACATCACGATTTTCTTCCATGTATATATGCAAAAAGATTAGACTACTCTATAGAAATAGGGAAAGGCTCTGAAAATAAACTGGGAAATACTAAACCCCCATATTTTCTGCAAGCGTGTTTGCAGAATGCTGGTAAATGAGGTATTTTTTAATATTCTACTTATTCCATAAAATATAAGCAAATATGGAAAAGGTGTACAAAAATGTAGGGAAACAAAACTACTCATCAAGTGGGGGAAAAAAAAAAAGGCTTAAAAAGCACAGCTTTTAAACAGAGATTATTAAAGGAATATACTGTTGATATTCTATCACTAAAATTGAAAATGAGGCTGTGAAGTAAGGATGCTAAAATGTGATCAAGACTTTACAAAGGCAAGTATCTTTACACATAAAGGCAATATGCACTGTAAAAGTGTTAAATCTCTCACCTTTAAAGAAACACAAATCACATTCAATGCTTCCTTGATCTGAGGGTGATGAGATTCATGAACTAGCTCTTCACAGATCCAAATACCAAGGCTGCAAAGAGCAACACACCTGCAAAACAATGTTAGAGGACAAGTTGTTGAGAAACACACTACAAGAATGTGATTTTTTTATAATTCATTGTATGTGATGCTGAAGTCCAACAAATGTGGTTTAAATAGTTTGAAAAGAACTGCACAAAAACTGGATAACCTGTATTAGTGGGAGAGAAGATTTAGACTGGATGTTAGGAGGAAGTTCTTTCCAGTGAGTGTGGTGAGACACTGGAACAGGTTGGCCAGGGAGGTTGTGGCTGCTCCCTCCCTGGAGGTGTTCAAGGCCAGGTTGAAGGAGGCCTTGAGTGAATTGAGAGCCTCCCTGTACCAGTGGGAGATGTCCCTGCCTGTGGCAGAGGGCTGGAACTAGATGATCCTTGAGGTCCCTTCCAAACTTACCATTCTATGATTCTATGATAATGCTGTAACATTTAAAACCAAGGAAGACATTTCAAGTACCCTGGTAAAGGCAGACTTGGGCACCCCATAGAGGAAATTAAAATGCATTTTCTTCAGACAAAGTGAAAACTATGGTGGAAGGTTCCTGCTTCCCAGCATGGGAGTTTGCTCATATTTGTTCAGAGCTTCTGAAACACGGCAACAAGAGAGGAGAATGCTATTTGTTCATTCCTAGTTACATTTTTTTTGATTGACAATGAACAAGAATGCATAGAAGAGGGGCAAACGAATGCTACAGAGAATATACACGTTGTGATTAGGTACTTCAACTTCTGTTGTTGTTTCGTCATTTTATATCAGGAAACAGAAATGTAAAGGTAAAACAGTATTTAGTATTTAGATGACACGCAAATTCGTGAAGCATTCCGTATTTTTTGCCAGCAGAATGAGGGAGGGGATTCTGCCACTTTATTCTGCTCTCAGACCACACTTGGAGTACTGTGTGCAGTTCTGGAGCCCCCAGCACAGGAAGGACATGGAAGTGTCGGAGTGGGTCCAGAGGAGGCCACGAAGATGATCAGAGGGCTGCAGCAGCTCTGCTATGAGAACAGGCTGAGAGAGTTGGGGCTCTGCAGCCTGGACAAGAGAAGGCTTCCAGGAGACCTTAGAGTAGCCTTCCAATATCTGAAGGAGGTCTACAGGAAGGCTGGGGAGGGACTATTCACAAGGTCTTGTAATGACAAGACAAGGGGCAATGGGTTTAAACTGGCAGAGGAGAGATTTAGACTGGATGTTAGGAGGAAGTTCTTTACAGTGAGGGTGGTGAGACACTCGCACAGGTTGCCCAGGAAGGTTGTGGTTGCTCCCTCCCTGGAGGTGTTCAAGGCCAGGCTGGAAGAGGCCTTGAGTGACCTGTGCTAGTGGGAGATGTCCCTGCCTGTGGCAGAGGGTTGGAACTAGATGATCCTTGAGGTCCCTTCCAACCTTACCATTCTATGATTCTATGATCTACATATCCAAATCAGCAGAGATGGATGAAATTTGTTCAGAAATGTTAAGGAGCTACCCTAAGGAATCTCTTCAAGAATACAGTCAAAAAATATTTGGGAAAGAACTTCAGAATTCAAAGTCCTCTGGATAAAATTGGAGGGCGATCTAAAACCGACAAGACAAAAGCTGGTCCTGGGGATCGCAAAGGCATTGGAGAAGCTTATTACCAAAAGACAGTGGATAAACTGCCACTGAGGCAAGCTTCAGGAGCTTCATCATGCCCATAATGAAGATATACACCCTTCTGACTCCAGAAGAAGAGGGGCACAGGGAACCCAAAGAGACACTGAGAATCTATTCCTTTTTAATCTTCATTTAATGTTATTACACACAGGGTCCAACTTTGCATTTTGAGGGTGGCATAACTCTGCTTTCTGAAAGGTTGGCATACACATGTGCTCCTGCTCCTATATACACATCCTCACAGCCAGACAGGCTATGGGGACAAGCAGGATGCTCCCTTCCTCTTTCCAGCCACATTGTCATAACTGAGGATGCAAATACTGTGTGCTTCAGTGCCACAGGATCGGTAACAACGCTCTGAACCAAATGGATTTAAACTAAGCTTTTTAGAATTCTGTTTTTTAAAGAAGATGAAAAGAATATGAAAAATGAAAGAAAAATTATCTCAATACTTCATTCTCCTGTGCTGAAAGATATTACCAGCTCAAGGAAAGAGCAGATAAGTGGGCTGATGAAAACTGCTGTTGGTTTTCTAGCAAAAGGTTTTAAGCTTCAATGAGCTGATCTTTCCGGCAGCGTTCTTCAGGTATGTAGTTCTAACATTTTGCATTTGTTAACTGACAACATATTAGTTAAGCACATAAAAACACTTCATCCAAATACATAATGCACACAACTGTGCTCTTCCTTGGCAGGCATTATAGATTCCTGCTCCACTACTGTATGCAGGACTACATAACTGAAAGTGTCTGGGTATGGATGAGGAGGAACAAGATGCTAAGCGAATTAAGAAACGGAAAGCTGGTTAAATGTCCTCTCTGAAATTCTCCACTTGATGAAGATTCCTAGGTTTAAGCATCAGGGCAATCATTCCCTGTTTAATGCTTAGCTCAGTATTTTGTGCTTCCTTTCCATGCTGTAAAGAAGAGCTCATTTACCATGCATTACTTCTCTTTTTCAAATGTGGCCTAATAAAAAATAACCACACCTCCCTCATAAATAATCTTTATCAAAGCAAAAAAAAACAAACCACCAACAAAAAAGCCTTTCTAGTACAGAAAATCTATACTGAGCTGAACACTAGGGTAGGCTGGAAAAGCATACAGCTTATACTCTCACCCATATATATACACACACAGAGACACCCCTCTTCCTATTATTCACTATCAGAGAAAGGATACTGGCCTAGATCAGCATTTGATCTGACAGAAGTTGTCTGTTCTTTCAATATATCTATTTATAAACAATTTCAAATTCACTTGCTGTGATATTGTTAAAGAAAACCATGGAATACACACACATGAACTTTTACTTCAAGGTCTCTAATATTTCCACCTCAAAACAGTACAATAAAAGAACCTATTAATTTAGCTGATGACCTACCGTGCAGGACCAGATGGTTCCTCTCTTGCTGAACTTAACACAGTTTTAATTATGAGTTCCTAAAACAAAGAGGAAGATATTCACTGATTTACCAATAACTCCATCACATGAATTCAGAAAGAGAATTTTACCACACACAGGCATGTTGTTTGTTGAGTCTCTAGGTTTGTGGTCAGCTGAACTGTTAGCTCACTACTACTCCAAGCTTCTAGTTCACCCCAGATGGTTGTTATTATGCTAACCCAAGAACATTCTACAGGTTACTGCCCTAATTTCTGTTCATTAACCATTTATCCAATTCTTGCCAAAAGAAACACAACAAAAGACTCCTTGAAGCTAGCATCTGTGAATAGTGCTGAAGAATATTACAGAAAGAATCTACTACTCTGAGGTTTAAACAAGTTGATTAAAAGTCTTTGCAGGTAGCTACAGAACGAGTCACTATAGTGCCTTAAGCATGACGTCAAGAAGAATTTTGACTCAACTGATGTAGATTCCTCTTAATAAAGCTCAGATAAACAGCCATTACACAATAGTAATAAAAAAGAAGAAATTCAAAGTCAGTCCCTGAAAGGGAGTGAAGCATAAAGTAGCTTTCAAGCCATCATCTGTCTAAACTGAAAGAGTTTGGAAACTTATGGGGAGCCTTTCTTAGGCATAGTAATCAGCCTGACACCTATACAGAAATTAAACATACAAAATGAGCTCTGCCTGTTTTCAGAATGCTGGCACACTACCCAAATCTATGTTATGATACAGAAAGTAAGGTCTCCATTCATATTTGCTTTTTGTCTAAAACATATTTATGTAGAGAGGTTTTCTAAAGCTCCTGGGAACACAGGCAGATTTCACCACTTGTGAATTCTCAGTAAATTATGGTGTGTGTTACCATGCAACCTGATCTAGGTGACCTGCTTTAGCAGGAGGGTTGGACTACATGATCTCTGGAGGTTCCTTCCAACTCCTGCCATTCTGTGATTCTGTGTTGAATCTCTTTGTCTCAGCTCACTAAATATGTGAAAGAGTAGGCTTCGAAAGGTGATACAGCACATCACTTCCTTTCACAAACATACAAACCCACTGTATTATTAAGTTCATAGCAACTATAAAGTATGTTTAGCAGTCTAAAGTTTTACAACTAGTAGCATAAAGTTAAATCTTGAGCCTGATACAGTGAAATTATTTCTGAATATTAGAATCTTAAAATTTTAGTTAGTATATCCTGCAACAACATCATATTAAACAAATATGCTTAAAATTTCTACCTTAACATCCGTAAACTGAGACATGGCAATGTCAGGAATGTTTGGGTGGAGAGCTGGTAGTTCATGATATAAATTGGGAAAACAGACTAGAGATCCTAAAAGAACTTGTGCTTCAACTCTTGGTGCCTACAACAAAAAAAAAAAGGTGGGGAGAAAATATATATTCTTACTGCAATCAAGAGGTGGACATCTACAGCTGCCTTAAGAGAGAACAATGGTTGAAACTCTACACAGTCATTTCCTTTCGCCTGCAAATTCTGTAGAGCTGAGCAAACTGAGACCACAACCCCATGGATTGCTACTCATGCACACCCCATGCTCCCATTTTCCAAGATGGTCAAAAGTAAGCAGAGGAATTGTTAGGACTATAGACAAATGACTGAGCTGCTAACTAGGCTTGGGTCTCGGGTTCAGCTAATTGAACAGGATGTGGAAAACTACTGGACATGACATGAGGCATTGTTGGACATGACAGGTAACAGTGTAAGAAGCTGACAGAGGCTTCAAAGAGTACCTTGAGAGAGGCTCGATTTCATAGTTGGTTAGAGGGGGAATGATGTGAGAAACAGTCAAAACTCGCAGACAATTGGAAGGGAGTATTGGGAAACTTTGAGAGAGTACAGTCATGCAAGGCCAACAGCACCTAGGTAATCATATCAGTATTACTATATAAAGCTGAAGTTGCCTGGGTAACAATATGAGACATACATCCAAACAGTGCAAACACTAGCAGATTTGTGTTCTCAATCCTGAATCAAGTCACTGCATAGCAGAGATACAAAGGAATAAATGTACTTTTAAAATGAAGGCACTGTCGAAACGGACATCTATTTTAAAACATTTTAAAGCACAGATAAATGACAGTCACAATTCCAAGAACTCTGAAGTAAAACAAGAGTCTCTGCTTCCACAGACACTTTTGCATTCTTCACATTTCTATAGAGGTCTTGCATGTGTAGTGTTCTAGAGCAAACCACTAACAGGATCTGTATTTGCTAACCATTATGCTGACTTCTGGGGAGAAGGTAACACCCTAATTAAGACAAAATATTGCCCAGTTTTCTTTCAAAGCCTTTCCAGGCACACATAAACATGAATGAACTGATGAATACTTACATTGAGGAAAGAAGAAGCAGCCACTCTTCCTGCTGCCACAATGAAATCCATAATAAGCATGGTGGCACCAGGCAAACCGAGTGAAAAGAACTGAGGAGAGCAGTGTTTGATGATTGTATTGACAATATCCTTGCAGGAAGAAAAGGGGAAAAAAAGGTAAGAGTATGAACAAGATGAACAAGGAATGAAAAAAAGCAAAGTATTTATCGAAGGTGGAAATGAAAAAGCAAGAAAGCAAATTTTTTGTGGCAATAACTGAACAAAGAGCAGCACAAGAAGATAAATTCCTTAAGTATGCTCATGTTAGTATAATTAAACTGTGGTATACTTTATAGATCAATATCATCTTGAATGTTATCGTATGAGGTTGATAGCAGGACACATCTTACACTCATTTAAATTTAATTTTTAAGAGTTCTATAAATGAATCTCCTTCTCTGGAGAGCCTACAACAACATTCCTCTTTGGCCTGGCCATAGGTGACCCTGTTTTGGCAGGGAGGTTAAACTAGACAATCTCTAGAGGTCCCTTCCAACCCCTACCATTCCGTGATTTAAATATGTACTCAGAAGATAATCAACTATTACAGTTTCTTAATAACACATTTAAATCCTCTCCAAAATCTATTATCTGTCTATAACTTTAAAACAGGTTTAACTTCTTGCACATAACCCATATGGAACCAAAACAGAGAGAAATAATTGTAGTGAAGTGTTTTGTAACATTTTTGGTATAGAATTATCCAACACAGCATACTATGTTCTTGTAGGCATAGTGAATCAGATTTTAAATTTAATGTACAGGATGCAATTTCTTTTAAAATACTGGGGAAAAGTATAAAACATTTCAATTACTAAAATGCATCTCAAATTCACAGAAAGAGCACTTTACTCCTTTCACTAATTCTCCAGTAGCAGTGATTTAAAAATAAACAGCAATATCCCAGAATCACTGAAGGCTGAGAAGACCTCAATGATCATAGACTCCAACCACTAACCTAACAGTGCCAAGTCCATCACTAAACCATATCCTTAAGACTTACATCTTTTTTTTAAAAACACTTCCAGGAATGGTGATTAACCACTTCTCTGGGCAGTTCCAATGCTCAGCCACTCCTTCAGTGAAGAAGTTTTTCCTAGTATCCAATCTAAATCTCTCCTAGTGCAATTTGAGGCGATTTGTCACTTATTCCTAGGAAGAAGAGACCAGCCCCCACCTTGTGACAACCTCTTTTCAGGGAGATGTAGAGAGCAATAAGGTCACCCCTCAACCTCATTTTCTCCAGTCTAAACAGCCCCAGTTCCCTCAGCTGCTCCTCAGAATATTTGCTCTCTATTCTCTCCATCAGCTTTATTGCCTTTCCTTGGATGGGCTCCAGCACCTCAACGTCCTTACGGTGAGTGGCCCAAAACTGCAGCTTCACCAGTGCCGAGTCCAGGAGCACAATCGTCTCCCTACTCCTGCTGGCCATACACAATATGTGCCAGGAAGAAAATCAGTGCAGTTTGGTTATTAGTGGAAAAAAAAGGGAGATGTCCATACATTAAAAAAAGAGCACTCCTGATTACAGTCCAGACCAAGAGGACAATTTATGAAAGTTTAGAAAAAGGATCAGTCAGATATTTTCAAATAACAAAGTTCAAAGTTCCTCAGCTGGAAACCCATTCAGTACTTTTGAGAAAACAATTTCATTTTTAGTTATACTGTTAATCTGAAATTTCATAATTAAACTTACTTGATCAACATGAAGAAGTCCACAGTGCATTATGTTGTAGAAATGAGTTAAAAAATCCCTGTTTGGTGAAACATCTTGTCTTCGCTTCATTGTCTTACAAATGAGTTTGTAAGCATGTAGTTTTCCTTGTTTGTATTTATCAGTCAGCATTGTTGCCTACAGTTTTAGAACAGTATTTATTATTAATAAATCAAAAAGTCACATTAAAACACTCCTGCACCTACATGCACTTTATTACTGTTTAACTGCTCAGTGTTCAAATTTACCTTGAACAGCCATGGTGTTAGAATTCTCAGCGGGGGAATTAAAACTGGCGGAGATGGCGAAGTTAGATTATCTGTTGAAATACCAAGATTGTCTCTTATCTGCAATTATTCAAAACAAAAAGATAAATATTTTAGAGTGGTGTATACATAAAGGGTGATTTTTTTTCCCCTTTTGAAAATCCTGCCCTATCAGGTCAGGTTGGAGAAGAGGTTCACTTCTTTTACCTTGGCGAGATTCTGCCATAGTTCGCACAGGTAATCAAAAACCTGGGCATGAATCTCTGGATCCATGATGCTGTTCACATCTCCCAAAATTCCTAGCATTCGCCTCCACATCACAGTAGCAACATCCGCATGCCATCCTGTAAGAGTTCCCCCAGCCATCACACTGCAACATTCTGAGGGGAATTCAGTAGTTTCTGTAATGGAAGAAAATAGCATAGTGAGACCTACCTCTCCAAAAAATTAAAGCTGTGATATAGCTATTACCTACACAGTTTTCTTAAAGTCAAACAGGAGAAAAAAATAAAAAAAAAAAGAAATCAGGCTTTCACAGCAAGATACTTCTTACTCATTGAGCCACCTCAGCAATGGATATAGTTAACTATGTGTCTACTATCAAACTGTGTAGAGGAAGAATTGTCCTGTTTCTTATATTTTTCTATCAAAAAAACCAAAAACCAAAACATTTAAGTCTATTATTGAAGCCCTGATAAGGATCTGATGGACCTAGTGAGGACACTTTTGCTGTCTCACATTCTTTGGAGGCAATGAATTCTCACTTGCTTACATGTAAAACTACATCTCAGCTTTATATTATTTTCCCAATAAAAACAAAAGATTCTTTTCTTTAGAATCTACTAGGAATGTATTTGATTGCAAACTGAAGAGAAAGGTGACAGTAAACTTGTATCTGGCTGCTGCTCTTTCAGTAGTAAGTCTGCATGTGTGGTGAGGCAACATTCAGTAACATAACACCACAGTCTCTCACCTAGTTATACCTGCACATCGGTGTCATACAAATGAACTGGGTTTTTTTAAAGGTGCAAGATGATTAATCTTGTTCCTCCATATAAAGAAAACTTCAAGAGATTACAATGGCTAAAGTCTACTCAGTTCACTCTTACCTAGCTAAGCAAACACATTAAATCTAAACAGACACACTAAACCAACTAATGAGCTTTAAAGCAGCAGACATGCAGAATCGCCTTTCTGTCCCTATCAGATTTTCAAAACACCTCAGCATCAGAATGTGCTGAGATCTGAAAATCTTGCAGCTCCCATGGGCATACAAAATCAAATTATATTTGAATTCAGGCTAATTGCATTGCCTCTTGTTTTGAATATCTGGACCACTGTGTTAGAGACACTAACAGGTTCTAGGTGATAGGTTTCAAACTACAAAGCAAAGCCGTTACATTTCTGCCTATTGGTAGGCTACTTAAATTGCCTCAAATATATATAGGAACTTTGTTTTCATAAGACCAAACATGGGAGAAATGAGAACTTGGTATTTAGAAAGTAAACACACCTTAGAATTCAATAGCTAAGGTAGTAATTAGAGATTTGTTTAAATATGAAAGGGAAAAGAACCAAACTTCCAAGGAGAAACTGCATTACTTTAAAATTATGTCTTATTATTTGTACATCAGTGATAAAACATACTAGATTAAGCTGCCATGACTCCAAGCATCAAAAAGAACAACTATAAACATGGGAACTCTTAATCCATTGCTAATAGTTCCAATGAAATGCAAGATTAAATGCAAAAGGTTTTTGTTTGCTTTTAAATCACTGTAACAAAATCTTTCACAGTGCAGATGAAATACTCTTGTACAGGATTCTCTACAACTACTGTGACACCAACTACTTCACTACATGGCATTGGAAATAAAGAAAGAACAGGTTTGTATTTTCTATTCCAGATATTGCCTAGGTCATCTGGCGTCTGTAAAACAGAGTGGTGGAGTTTCTCATCCAGGTGCAGATCCTTCTGCTCAATATGATCTGCATGAAGAGTGGCAGGAGAGGGTGTCTGTGATCGGGATCCAAGAGCAGATTGGATTGGAGAAGCACTTTCAGAGCCTGTAAATGCAATGTTTAACAGTTACCTTAAAAGCCTTTTCTATTTTCTTGAGCTACTCAAACGGTGTCTAAACATAGCATTAACAAACCCCCAAAACTGAACTACTTCCATATATCAAATCTGGGCAAGAAAAGATTTTAAAACTGTAAGAAGATCTGCCTCTGAATGGTGCTCTGAAAGAAAACAAATTACATGCAGGAAAGCCAAGATGAACATCAATATCAGACAGGTACATGGATTAACAGAGCTCTATTTTAGGTGCAAGTGATTTGAGATGTGTTTGGTCTGCAGCACTTTTGTTGTTCTGAAACTTGTCAAATTTCTCTTCACATTCCCTTACCAAAATGCTTGGGGGAAGAGAAATTTAAGTAGATGTTTTCATGGAACAACAGCTTTTCCAGGTTTATGGAAACACACAAGTTAATTGATAAGTAAAAGCTCAAACCAGTAACTGGCAATGTTTGCTGTTTATCTACCAATTGGGCTGAGGAAAGTTCTGTATTTCCTCCCTTATTATTTCCTCTAAAACAAGAAAAGTGTTCAAATGGCAGCGCTCCAAAGGTATTTTGTCGTGATCACTACTGAGCACCATCTTTAGGCAACTATTTGGTCTCCTCTGTGGAGAGGGCACAGGTGCTTGTTCTTTCCTTCTGCACTACCTTACTTTCACTTACTGCATTTGCCTAAAGAGCACTATAAAAATTTGAGCTCAGTCGGATGGCATAAAAAAGAAAAAAAGAACAGATATTTGCCACATATTTCCCTACACATCAGGACATGTTAAAAATGGAAGAATTAAAATCTAGTAATTTCAGTCTTTTATCTAAAGTAACTGAGATAAAAAAATATTAGAATGACATGTAGGGTTCAGTGTTGGAGATGAACTGAACTTCGGGGACAGCGACGCAAAAGTTAAGTCTTTCAAAACAGTAATTTACTCAAATTGTTGGATATTCTTTCTTGCCAAGAGAACAAATTATTTTAAAAACTTGATACAAAATGTCCATGTTATCAAAACAGAAATAGTGGTCAAAATCCTAATTACACTGTTAAACTGCAAAGGACTCTA
>VWYK01065834.1:0-15601 GCA_013399775.1 Semnornis frantzii | reverse complement strand
AGGGGGGGAACCATCTGATGGAAGAGAATGGGCAGAAATAATATGGACAATTTGCTGAACTACTAGAGTCTTCTAAGAAGCACTAAAAGACGTTTCCACATATATGCATCTAAATTTGACAGACTACTACGGCTTCAACTTTTTCTAGGACAGTAAACAGCAATCGGTAAACTCACTAATATGTTTAGAATATGAAATCATGCCTATGTGCAAAGTAAAATGTAAAAATTTTCCTTCAAAATATCTTCAAAGCAAAACTATTTAGAAACAGGAAGTTTTCTAAGTGGCAGAACCACTGAAAACTCCTGGGGGTTGGGTGTTCATGGCTAGGTTGGATGAGGCCTTGAGAAGCTGAGAGGCATCCCTGCCCATGGTGGGGAGGTTGGAGTAGATGATCTCTAGGTTCCCTTCCAACCTAAGCTATTCTATGAAAACTCATTTCTTTAGAATGCATTTTGAGGTTGAGTTTCTGCATGGATTTTCTGGTATCTAACACAGTGAATTCCCACTGCAGCCTCCCTGTTGTGAGATTCTGCATACGTGTGACTTTCACTAGATAGCTGCCTACGCTTCATAAAGCTTTGAAGAAAAGAATATCCTCCTGTTTTCTTACATGTCAATATAGCAAAAATTAGACAATGAGCTCTGACATTGTTGTGGTGTGGAACAGAAGTGTTGTAATTGCACGGAAAACACAGCCAAATGCATGGGATACACAACAGCTGCCTCTTTAAACAGTGGTCCAAACAACAAGAGAGACAGCCACAGTCACACAACGGACATCTCAGTCATTAATTGCCATCTTATCAATTAAATTACAGGGCAAACTTGGATGAAAAGACCAAACAGTAATGAAATTGTTAACACATAAAAAAACATAAAAGGAACAGATTTGCTGCAAGGGCTTTAAACAAGCACGCAGCAAAGAAAAAACTGAAGAGAATGAAAGTCAAGCTGAACATTGTTGAACAAGCTGAACAACAATGCCCAAGAAAGCTAAGACCATGCTTCTTTCAGTAGAAATGCTTTTAGAAAGTGAAAACTGGCAGAGGAAGTAAAGATGTCTTTCAATATCTCAGAAAATGCAGAGTTTGATTTCTCACAGAAAATAAGATGTTGAATGTAGGTATAAGCTTTCACAGACAGGTATACTTGTTCCCAAGGCTGTAACAGAAATGGTAGCAGGTAACAGTGATGGAACAAGTATGAAAATGACCAAGGACATCTTTACTTCTTTTACAGAAACTGGCAAGAGACTTGTTCCAAATACTCCTCAAGAGAGGAAGATTCTATCTTTCAGAAAGGAGCCCATTCAGTTTGGGTTAACTGCATCACCTGGTGGCTGCTAACCTCATAGCTGTTCTCTCAAGGAACAGCTGCAAAGTAAACTGCTGCAGCCTCAAGCTCATCAACCGAGGCTATCGAACACTGCTTCCTAAAAGTCTTACTTTTTAATGAAAACAGGGAAAGTATTAAGAAAAAAAGAATTCCTAAGTAATTCCATCAGTAATGGAAACTGATCTTATATGGCACAATAATGAACATTTTGCATATTAAAAGCTCCCAGTTACACAACAGACAATATAAAGAGGTATTAATTAACATTTTGAATATTACAAGCTCCCAGTTACACAAATGACAATACAAAGGCATTTCATGATAATTCACTGTGATGCAGTGCACTGCCAAGGCCTTCCAAGAAAAAAACCTCTCTCTGACACCCAGCAATTTGACAACCAGTAACAGACACTTGTAAGAGATCTAGTATACATTATGTGGTAAGAATTTTCTCCCTGGTAATCATACAGAATTTTTCATGAAGGCTTTAAAATACATTTAGCACCAAGCCAGTGATCATATGGGTAGCTAAATCAAACAAAGGTTTTCCAATTCTGCTATTTCATTCATTACTTTTCAATAGCTACCAAAAAACTCCTCTGAAATCCAAGAACCATCTTATATAGATTATAGATTCATTGCAGAAATTGGAACTTCTGAACTATATGGAGGTTTTTAGGCTTGTTTTTTTTTTTTTTTTTAAACTACTTTACCAGTAATAGTTGCAGCTTCAGCAGACAATGGTTGCTGATTGAGACTACTTGTTTCTGAATCTATGTGGAGAGTAGTTAGACTGGCCACTTCTTGCTCCTCAGCACTCTGTTGCTGTGCTGAAATTGCATCAACGTCAGTAGAAGCTGGTGTTCCTGCCTCAGTGCCAAAGCTGAAATCTGTACGAGGAAAGCACTGGATTAACATATCATCTAAAAATACAGTGGTATAAAAAACAAAAGCCAAAGACCTCCAAAATCCTTCATGGAACATCCACATGTGCATCTCCAGTGCTACTAACCCACTGCTGCAAAATAAATATACTGTACTTTGTTTAATTACTTCTGCCATATAAATATTATTTTTCATAGAATGGCAAGGTTGGAAAGGACCTCAAGGATCATCTAGTTCCAATGCCCTGCCATAGGCAGGGACACCTCCCACTAGTACAGGTCACTCAAGGCCTCGTCCGACCTGGCCTTGAACACCTCCAGGGAGGGAGTAGCCACAGCCTCCCTGGGCAACCTGTGCCAGTGTCTCACCACCCTCACTGTAAAGAACTTCCTCCTAAAATCTAGTCTAACTCTTCCCACCTCCAGTTTAAACCCATTGCCCCCTGTCCTGTCATTACAAACCTTGTAAACAGGTCCTTATTTTTCATTTACATAATACATGAAGTCATAATCCCCAATAACCACAATGAGCCCTTCTACTGTACAAGATTGGAAATGGATAAATAGAACAAATGAAAAACATTAATTGTGAGAGAAAGCACAATAATGTTCACAAAGCAAATAATTTTACCATCATACTATGGCAACTATCTTGACTTATCTATAGCTGTAAAAATATCAGAAGCCCTTCTTTAAAGTTTTACCTAACTGTTTTCAAAAGAACTCAAGTAACTTCCAAAGAAGCAACCTTCTCATATTTTGTGCAAAACAGATGGATACTCTTTAGGTAGAAGACAATATTGCTTTCTAACTTCTGTTCATTGTTCTGCTTTTTTACACAGTAGTACTGCCGCTTTGTTTAGTACACCATAAACACAACATCTTCTCTTAAGAACTCTGCTTGCTCCATACCATGGTAATGATTCCATTGGGAAACTGAAATAAGGAGTTCTTTACAGAAAACTGCTGGCACGTTAGTTTAACAAAGATAAAAAAGGCAATTTGCAAGCAAGCAAAAATGTTTTGACTTGTGGTAAAATATACTTGCTTTCAAATTTGCGTCCATCGTACTGGAAGGCGCTGAAAGAGTCAGAGTGGCTGTCAGAACTGATGAGGTCGCTGCTGCCCGCGCTGGCAGGAGATGTCCATTCCGAAGGCACCCCCGGGTCATCTATAGGACGCATTTGGTTCTGTTTGTTCAATGCATCCGGAAGGTCTTTAGGAACTTCCAGGCTGCCAGGGCTGCTTCCTCTTCTTGTCACGTTCTACATATTGAAAGGACTTAAATTATCTTACAATCCTGAGTGGTTGACTTACATAAAATTGAAGAAGCAATCTCACAAGTGTCAGAATGTAACAAATAATTCTTCAAGTACCTAAAGTACAAATTATCATCACACTATATATGTAGCCAAGACTTTCCAAAACGCTATACAGGCAGCAGCAAGTTAAAAATCCATGGAGTCACTGAATTTGTAAATACCAATTTTAGTTGTATGATTCGTTCCTGGGCACATACCTTAAAAGGCAAGGATTCAGACTAGCATGTGCCACACAGGCATTAGGTCAGATCTGAGATTTACTTGGACTGACAAGCTTTTCTTAATACAAGGTTTTAGCATTCAATAAATTCAACAGCTTAAAATAAGTAGGTTGATACTCTGTTTTAAGGAGGTATATCTACTGCCATGTGCTGTTCTGCAAAATCAACATCAGTTTCAAAATATCCAAACTTATTTTGGCTGGATTTTGTTACCTAATGAAAGTATTAATTCTCTTGTCTGAACTATTAATAATCAATATTCTTACCTATCCATGTGGAAAGAAATAGTATTTGATCTCTCTTTTCTTTTGTGGCTGGCTATGAGGTTTGCTCATTTATTAATTTGCAGACTAAATTAACATTTTTTATACACTTCAAGTTAGCATTTCTGTCTTGTAACTCAAGACTTACTAAAAAGAACACTTTTCAGAAACAATCAAGTTTCCCAGACATGAGTTCAATATAAAAATCAAAAAAGCATGTATTTGGACAAAATCCATAGGTCCTCTCTTGTCATTTATAAAAGATAACAATTTTTTCTAATTGCTTTAAAGAATCTTCCTCTCCCACCCATTACCAGCAAATAAAGTACTTGCTGGGAACCCTTCTACAGAAGCACATCTTAAAATAAGCTTCTTAAAAATCCTACAAAATTCTAAGCAGAATAAAGAACTGAACAACTTTGAAACACTACATTTTATTCTTCATTAGCAACTGGGTTGTTTGGGTTTTTTTAATATCTCCCTTTAGTTGCTAGTTAATAAACCACCTCTTTCTTCAAATCACTCATCTTGTTGTATATGCATTCAACAGCAAGCAGAAATTCTTGATTTAAAACTGATTAAAATTTCTCATTATGAACAACATTCCAAACATGACACTTCTGGAAATGTGTAAGAAAAAAAGCAAATGAAATGTTGATTCAATTGGTACAGAACTATTTACAAAAACTTATTTGACGTTTGTAAGTGAAATAAAAAGGTGAAGGAAAAACATGTAGTGGTGTAGTTTCATAGCCTGCTGTGCTGACTATACCTGTAGAGAGTATTACCATATTACAGCATGGTGCCGCCTAACTACACACCACATTAAGGACTACAAATT
Source organism: Semnornis frantzii (assembly GCA_013399775.1). Lineage (NCBI taxonomy): Eukaryota > Metazoa > Chordata > Aves > Piciformes > Ramphastidae > Semnornis > Semnornis frantzii. Next base: position 10,732 of record VWYK01065834.1, on the reverse strand, counting down.
TACATATAAACCATTATTCTGCAAGTGTCTGTGTACAAAGTTCTTTAGAGGTGCAATCAAAGCTCTAATTCTAGGAGATATTCAACTGACAGTAACTTCTGCATTGCTTTCTCAATGAAGGTTTAATGGATATGAAAATAAAATGGCAAGGCAAAATTAAGCGATACTCTTAATTCCTTCTGGTTCATAAAATCCAGATGGATACATTTTAGTGAACTGATTTATAATTCATATATATGCAGACTTACATATTGTAAGGAATAGTTTGGAAGTAGGAAGTCTGAGACTTACCGGTGCACTACCACTGCGGAGTCTCTCAGCTATAAATTCATCCATGAGGTCAGGAACATTTGTATTGCTACTGCCAATATCACTATCAATAGGGTGCAGCTTTTGACTCATGTCCTCTCTATTAGCTAAAAGCAAATGAACAACTGTATATAGTAAAGAACACATCAAGGTAGTTTCAAAACAAAAAGTAACGAATGAAAAAACCTGCTAATCGACACCAAAAAAAAAAAATCAAAATTGCTAAACATGCATTTTAAGTTTTTCTCTTTCAAAGCAGATTCTACTTGAAGAATTAGTACGGCTTCTTCTTCCCACTAAGCAGGGGTTAGTTGATTTCCAGTACCACCTTTCAGAGCAAGAAGCTTATAGGTAAGCACTACTCAAAGTTGTTAATGCTTGCTTTAAGAATAAAGCATATATTCTTCCTCCATATCATGACAAATAAGTAATAAATCCTAAAAGTTTTATACAATTCTTACAGGCTCCTTCTTCATTGCATTCCTAATGAAAAGCAATGTAGTGGAAAAAGGAAACTGGGATGTAAATTGTACTAATGACAAATGTCAAAGTGGCACTGTATACAGTTAGTATAAATAGTGCAAAGAAAATGTTATGTAACTAAATTACATGCTAGTACATGGAATGAAAATTCAAAGTCTGGATGGTCAATGGTTATGAACAATTAATTAAGTTCACACATTTATCAGTGTTATATATGACTGTGGCTATTAGACCTCACTTCATCATCTTCACCTTTAAAATCCTCAAGTTATTTCAATTCATGTTTCCTCTGTAAGATTTATTCCACAACGTTGGTTTACTCTAATCATGAGGCTCTGTTAAAATGTTACAGATCTCCAGATTTCAAACAAATGGTACTTCTAAAATCAGTGCTTTCTAGAGATCTCTTTTTCAGAGGTCTAGAGTCTGCAGGGATGCAAATTGCTTTTGTGAGACCCATGACAGTCACGTTTTAGTGGTACTATGCTTACAAAGAGTGCCCTCAGGTGGCATTAACATCTCGATGCAGAATGCAGTACAGAATCCTCTGTTAATCATGCCAGCATAACAACAGGGAAAAAAGAAAACCTACATTACTGCTGAAAGTTAATTTATTGTTCATTTAAGGTGACATGGACTAAGACAATGGATATTAGAATGACAGTCTTCTCTTTTGATCAGTCCACAGAGGTCTCATAGTTAGCAGGAGAAAGACTATCATGAGACCTTCATGAACATCCATGAGCCCAAGGAAAAAAAAAAAAAGCAAGGAATGGAAGATGTTGCCAAGATGTAACTGCATCCATGTTGATGAATGAATACAGAAAGATCTATAGCATGCTTTGAAAAAGACTCAAATCAAGCTTTACGATTAGACTCACAGAGAACTGTTGTAATGAAATAATTTCAGTAAGAGAATTGTTTTGGACTGTCTTTTTAAAGTCATCTAAACTGACCTCCAAATGTAAATTTAAGGGTTGTTTTTTTTTTTTTGTTGTTGTTGTTGTTTTGGAGAAGGAGGAAGAGGAGGAAGAAGAAAACACACTAAATGAACCAGAAATACAATTAGTTCAATCCAGTTGGTCAGGAGCCAGGTCCTTTTGACAAACAAACTGCATTCAGAAGGAAATAGTACATTCTTATAAAATATGCAGATGCCAACCGTTCAATAGGTTGAATTTTAAGGCTTTGCATGACAGGCAAAAATTAAAAACTCTCAAGACTCAGTCCTTTATCAGGTCATTTACTGTCTCTTCCTCTTCCCTAACCTGATGGTCTTCAGCAGCAAAGAGGTTCAACTAAACGCCTTGAAAAGGGAAATTAGTAATTTAAAGTACATAAAAGTAACTTATGCTGGGAGAAAAATGAGCTGGCTGTAGGCGCATGCATAACCAAACAGGGAAAGCAGTGATCATCCCAAAGCCTTTTGATTGCTTATCAGAGCTTGCTTCAGTTGCATTAAGCCAAACTGGTGCTGCTTTTCTCCTTTTGCGCTCTGCACACTGTTAGTGCTCACCTGCAGCTTTCCTTCCAAAATAGCCCATTACATGACTGTACAGATCCCTCAGTGGAGCCTCTGCTGGCATTCTGTTCTGCCTCTGTGGGGAAACATTTGCCTTCGGCTTCGAAAGAGCATGTACAACAGTTTTATAAACACCACCCAGGGAGCCCTGCTGTTGTGCTGACTCCTGACCTGATGCTCTAAAGGCACTACGATTATGCAACTGATTAACTGCGATATCGTCTTTTTGCAACATGGCTGCTTGAGTGTCTGTAGATTCCTTAATTTGCTTGCTGCCAGTTGGAGCAGCACTGATTGCCTCTAGAGGCCTATATATTCCAGGTCTAACCAGCTCCGTGACAGGTGGTGGGCTGCTGCTTGCACTGGTACTGCTGTTGTTGCCACTACTACCACTACTACTGAAGCCACCAAGTTTACGAAGTCTTGCTTTCCAAGCAGCCTCTTTGCTCTCAAGAGGATTGTAAAATTGAACCGATTCTGTAGATGGCCTAAAAGTGACATGAACACTATTTCTTTTCTTAGTTGTTATTTTCATGATTTTAGCCCTGTGAGTTACGGTTTCAGATATACTCCTTTTAGTTGGTGACAGTTTGCTTATGCCTGTGATGTGAGGCATCTGAGGGCTAACTTGTGCTTTAGGAAGAATTTTCTTTGCCTGTGTAACACGTGAGTTGGTGACTTTTTCATTAAACTGGGCATTTTTATGCTTTTCAGCTACTGCTGCTTCCACATCTAAATCTACATCAGCTTCAGTAGCTGCTTGCCTGTACAGGTGTCTCTTCCCTTCTTTGCTGCTAGGACTACTTGACTCATGAATAAACAGGCTTTCATACTGCTTATCAACGTTTAACTGTCTGGCTTTATCGAGCGCTTGATTTCTTGTAAAAATGTCTACTTGAGTAGGTGCAATATTACTTATAAAGCCACTTTGGTTTTGTTCTAGGTGCAGCTCTGTGTTATCAGCTCTTTCTGTAACAGTGGTGCTATTTGTGCATTGACTGGTGTTATCTCTGTTTTCTAATCCATCCAATGGAAATCTATCATTCCTATTTACTGATGTATCAACTTCGTGAGCAGAAGCCTCACATTTATCTATCTCAAAGTTACCGCAAAGTTCTTCTTTTTCTTTAAGATATTCTCTCAGAGAGGAAAGGAGATCATCTTCACCTTCAAGGTCAACATATTGGCTTTGTTCAAAGGCTCTGTTTGCAAATTCTACCGGCCCTATTAAATGACAAAGATGGTCATAAATACTATCCCCAACTTCCAAGGAGGATTCTCTGCTATTTGTATCAGTGATATGGCTTTCAGTGGATCTATGCATTGAAGAGGTCTCAGTGGAACTCTGTAAACTTGGAGCATGATGGGATGAACTGTCAATGACAGGAACTGCACCTTTGGCTCGTTCAACTGCGAATGGTTCCAGGATGTCAGAGGTGCTGCTGCTTCGTGGCAGTGGCTGTTCCTCATTTAATGCACCAAACACTTCACTTGGAGCATCCTCACTCTGTGAAAAATGTCTGACTCGAGGTGGACGAGGAAGAATTTGAGCATCGTCAATGTCTGTAGGAAAAAAGTATATGTAACATGCACTAAAATTTATACAGTAACAGTATTCATTTACTGTTACATCCTAATTACAGGACTTTAAAAGCCAGGAAAGTCCAGAGCCTTATTTTCTTAAGTACAACAAAAACACTTTTTCCAGTACTAGAATGTTAAATACACACGCACATAATATCCAGTACAGAATGTAATATAAATGAGTTAGACCACCAGAACACAGGTTTAAATGTTAACATGCATGAGAACAAACAGTGAGACCATGGAACGTTTGGAAACACAGTTAAAGCTAGGGCTGTGCCAATAAATTCAATAATTCAGTATTATTCCAGCTAGCCTGTTCAGCAAACAGTTACCTGGAATACAAATCAGCTTAACGGTAACACCCTTCATGAAATTTTTATCTCCAGAGAAATTCACAACTCCAAAACCAACAAGTATTCTGGGAAATTGGAACTGCCTATTAAAGTGGCAAACTACTATTTGTATGAATATATACAAACTATCAAAATATCAGAAAGAACATTATCATACAGTTATGGATATTATGGCATAAGTAATATAATGCATGCCTAAATGACAGGGAAGAGCAGACCCTATACAGAGAAGATGACTATACATCATAGATAATTTAGAGAGAGAAAGAGTCTTTTACTCTAGAAAGACATTTTGCAAAACTAAATACTTACTGGAGGTTGACCACCCCCACCTCTTCCAGTTTTACATTTATGAGAATTACTAAATAACTTTGGTACTGAAAAACACCCTGGAAAAGCCTCACAACAGTTAACACTAGAGTAAACCCACTTTTGCCCTGAAAGATGAGAACATTTGTTATGACAGTTTAAATTAGTGATTCCTTATCTCTGCTGGGACTGCGACTATGCTAGCATCAGTGCAAAACACAGTGAACGGCAAGGAAAGTTGCAGTTCCAACATGGATCATCTAGGAATGGTACAGAAATATCTTCAGCCCACTTCACATCATCTACCAACACAATGAACTTTCATGGTTCTTTTCAGATTTCCTGATCTGTTTTAGGAAGCCTTCGTGCTATTAAACCATAATTGTAGTCAAGAGTAACTATCGCTTACAGACAATTCCACCAATTGCATGAATTTTTGCTACCCTTTGCAGTCTTTTTATGGGATAGGCACTTAAACAGTAAGGTAAAAACAGCTTCCTCAATTTCCTTTTTGATAGAATCTTTATTCCCCAGATTTATTTTTAACTACTTACCACTGAAGAAGTTGTGGATGTGCTCTTAAAGTCAGGAATAACAGTAAAGAGCTTAAATGAACACCAGCAAGTGTTACTTGCCAGAATAAACAGACTCACCTTATTGTTCTTTCTAGTGAGTTTATTCTCAGGACTGCAATAGTAAACTTAAAGTCAGCACAAAATTTAAGCCCCTTTCACTCCCTGAAATCTGATATGCTACTGCCAAAATAAAGAAGCTATTTGAATTAATGTTAAAATCATTACTTCATGGATCTCTATACCTACTTCGATAACAGTTAATACCCTGCAGTCACCTTAGAAATCTGTAAAACAGGCGCTAACACTTTTCTAGAACATCAGAGTTAGAACTGAATTTTCTCATATTTTCCTCCTGAGCAAAGCACATAAACTAGAGGAATGAGATACAACTGCACTTAATTAAATATGTATGTTGGAAGAGGACGAGAAGGGGTATCTCCATGCTCAGTTTTTCAGAGGTTAGAACTTTGAAACAAAGTTTGGCCTGATAGAAAACTTACTGAGCTGTAAAAAAGCTGTTAGAAAATAAAGAGGTTTGTATTGAAAAAAAGAGAGTAAACATCCAAGCTATTTCAGAAAATAAACATGAACTGAAAATCATCAGATACAGCCCAATTCATTATCGCTTACTTCTCTCTTCAGCTTTAACCAGCATCTAAATTCTCATTATTGCTCCCTCTCAACTTAACCCTATGAACTAACACCCTCTGATATGAGTGGTCTTTCTGTGGTCAGCAGGTTGAGAGAGGGAATTCTATCCCTTTGATCTTGTGAGACCCCAACTCAAATACTGCATCCAGTTCTGGTGTCTCCATCATAAAAAGGACAGACAGCTGCCGAAGCCACCAAAGCGATCCAAGGGCTGGAACACCTCTGCTATAACGACATGCTAAGAAAGCTGGGGTTGTTCAGCCTAGAGAAGAAGAGACTTCGAGGGGACCTTATAGCTGCCTTACAGTACCTGAAGGAATGGATGTTACAGGAAGGCTAGAGAGGCGTTTATCATAAGGGTGTCTAGCAACAGGACAAGAGGGAACGATTCTAAAGCTGAGGGAGACTAGGTTTACACTGGGACTCAGGAAGTAGTTCTTCAGTACAAGAGTGGTAGGACTCTGGAACAGGTTGCCCAGGGATGCTCCATGGATGCGTCCTCCATGGGGGTGTTTAAGGCCAGCTTGGATGAGGCCTTGAAAAGCCAAATCTAGTTGAGAAGTGTCCCTGCTCACAGCAGGGAGGTTGGAGAAAATGATCTCTAAGGTCCCTTTCAAAGCAAGCCATTCTAGGATTCTCTGAAACACTCTATTGATTTAAGCAGAGATTAATGCAGGTTACATTTATATAGTCTCAAAGTTATTCCTTACAGTTACAAAGAAAGAAGTACAGGATTCAGCCAAAAAACATGTATGGTAATACCATATTTGAGGATAACACATGTAACTACAATACACTGATCTCATCTTGAGTCCTCAATATGCAGCTTTCATACCTTTTATAAACTCAAACTTATATAAAGCAGCAGCCTGAGGATTGCATTCTGTGCATGCATGCAGTTATGATTTTACAGGATGTTAAACATCACAAGATGTAGAACTCCAAAAGCACGCCAAGCAGCTCCACACATTGAAACAAATTCAGCTAGATTTCTTTCAATGTTGATCCAGGACTAATTTTTGGTGCTTAGGTAGACATGACTAGCACATTCAAGTACAGAAAAAACATTTTCCAACAATGTGTAGTGCTTCTAAACAAGAGAGATTTCTTTTTTGTAGAAATTAAGGATTTTAAAATTATACTGTTACTACAGTATCAGCACTGAAAATACAATGTTTGAAACCACAGAACAGTTCCTTCATAACCAGGGCTCGTTCTTGCACACAGGTATGCAGTCACACTGGGACACCATCAGCTCCTAAGGAGTTTTCACTAACTACATTGCAACGGTGCTTCAGAAAGCACACTGCACAAACTTGGGAGAAATGCTGGTCTGGTTCCTCATATGCCACAGTGAGGAAGAGATAGGGTGAGGCTGGTTGGAACTACCAATTTCAATTTCTACTTTATCATCCTCACTTTTTTTTTTTTCCCCCCCCCTCTAGGAAGGCAGAAAGGAAAAGCAGTTTCTCAGCATCAAGTGGGAGACAGACATGGTAACACACAAACTCACTAGCATACTCTGGCAAGACAGCATGAGTGTGAGTAGAAGATTGACATACAGCACTGGGACAGGATACTATTTAATAAGAGAAAGTTAGTTAAGAAAGCAGAGAAAAAATAACCTATTTTGCTTTTCGACTTTTAATTAATAGAAGAATGCCATCATAATGTGAGTTTCTAAGATTAAAGAGCAATTACAACCACACTCACACTACAGTTATGATTTCTTTATATTTAACGATTACTTACTGATTAGGGAGCAAGGTTATAAGGGCCTATTATATACATGTGTGTGTATATATATATATCTATATCTATATATCTCTATCTCTCTCTCTCTCTATATATATATATATGTATCTTTCATATTAATACTTCCTTTGATTCTTTTAGTCCCAGTGAATAAGGAATGATCTTTCACCTGCAATTAATTAGTCTGTTCTTGCAGCCCATCTTGCCTATATCTTACTGAAACATTTGGGATTTGTTTTTTTTTTATAGGCAGTCTCATACATGAAAATTCTCAGCGGTTACAGGAACAAAAGGTTTTACTAGATATCCTACAAATGGGTGGTGGAGGACTGGAACAGGTTGCCCAGGGAGGTGGTTGAGGTCCCATCCCTGGAGATATTCAAGGTGAGGCTTGACAGGGCTCTGGGTAACCTGATTTAGCCAGGGATGACAAGGAAGTTGTTTGCAGTGAGGGTGGTGAGACACTGGCACAGGTTGCCCAAGGAGGTTGTGGCTGCTCCCTCCCTGGAGGTGTTCAAGGCCAGGTTCGAGGAGGCCTTGAGTGACCCGTTCTAGTGGGAGGTGTCCCTGCCTATGGCAGGGCGTTGGAACTAGATGATCCTTGAGGTCCTTTCCAACCTTGCCATTCTATGTCCTTTCGCACTGCAGGGGAGGGTTGGACAGGATGACCTTAGAGGCCCCTTCCAACTCAAACCATTCTATGATTTTATGAAACATGTAAGACTTAATTTTCTATGATTCTGACAGGTTTAAAGTGCCTTTCAGAAATACTGTATATTTGCAACAACTGCACTGTCCCAAATCCTAAACTGTGTTTAGTTAGTAAACTAAACACAAAAAAACCATAAATCTCCTATATTGCTTTCTGGATTCCATTTGAAAAGTTGCAAATATTCTGCATGTGGAAATAAGACATAACTAAGAAACTATACGAAGGAATCACAATCCTAGGAAAAGGATCCTCTAAGATCCTGAATGTCAATACTGGGCTGTAATGTATTTTGTTAACTGGTTCACTGATCTTCAGACAAACATTACAGAAGTGGCAAATTATAGTGGAGTGTTCTGTTTTGCTCTTGAATTAATATACTGTGCTGTACATAAAGTAAAGGTTTTGATATAAAGGCTTTCTTTCAGACTACCTGTCAAGGTTCAAGAGTGTTCAATGAGGAGTTTCACAGCTAAAAAGGAGCTAATACTACACTATAAGAGATTAGGACACCCTATTTTTTTTCCCCACTAGCTTGGATCTGAAAGTCAGTTTGGATAACAGGGATATTCATATAATCAGTAAATAAGAGGAAGGGCTTTTATAGCTACCTAAACATTAATTAAAGTATACTTATGACAGAAACAGCTATTTAGCTATTTCCTCTAGACACAGAAGGCTTTAGGAAAAGAATATATCTACTGTAGGAAGAAAAGCCAAGGAAAATGACAAAGCACTATGTTTAAAAAAAAAAAAAAAAAAGAGAGGGAGCACAACTTAAAAAAAAAATGCAGAAAATTAAAACAGCAAATCACACTCACATCTGGTGGGAAGTTTTTCCTTTACTCTGCTGCCTCCCTATCCACATTCTAGTGGTTTGCTTTTCTTCCCTACAGTCTTTTAGTCTGTCAGTGTTGAAGGTACCTGCACACATCAGGAAGCTGTTTGGACACCCATCTGTTTGAGAAGACAGCATCTAGGGTTATGTTTCCATGTTAGAAGTGCAATGGTCTGTAAAATCGTTTTGCTTTTAAGAACTACACTGTTCATGCAGTTTTTATATTGGATGAGTATCCACAGAAGGGATAATATGAAGAAAGCTACCAGGTTTAGGACACATCAGAAGATGTAAGTGAAGACTTTTCAGAATCATGGATGGTAAAATTGACTGCAAAAGCACTTTTGTCTTCATTAAGACAGGATAATTAAGTAACAGTGACTATATGACTGAATAATAGATCACTGTGAAAGCTCATTTCCTTCTGGCTCTTAAGATCTTCATTAAGAACTGACTATTTCCAACAGTGTTATGGTCTGCTAAGATATTTTTCCTGGTAAGTTGTTCATGTACCATTCCTATGAAAAAAATAATATCTAAGTTCCAGTAATTTATATCTCAGAACAGATACCCTTTGCAGCCATACATTCCTTAAATCTCTTACATGTAATCTGCATTTTACTGCTGTTTGTGGTGTTAAGCTTTACATTAATGTTATTGTTTTTCATTGTGAAAGTCTGGTTCTTTGAGCTTCCCTAATTCCCTGTCTATGGCAGGAAGTTGGAACTAGATGATCCTTGAGGTCCCTTCCAACCTTACCATTCTATGATTCTATGTTTTGGGACTGAATACTAAGGTACCAAGCTTCTGTTTCACAACAACGAGACTTATTTTTTGCACACATAAAATCCAGTTTGAAAATACAGTTCTTAATGTTTCTTGGGTAACAAAAGCAGGCCAGAGAAACAGAAAAGAAAAATAAAATATATCTACTATTAAGTAATTCCTGCCATTAAGTCATTATATTTGTATAGAGTTTTGACTGTATATATATAGTCCTGCCACTGTGTCCCCTTTCTTCCACTCACTGAAACAAAGGCATAATATAACTATCAGCCTTTTAATTCCATACACTACTAATTTACACCTATGTAATAACTGGATAAAAGAAAACAAAACAAAAAAAACACCCAAAACATTACCTGTAAAGTCATATGCAGGCAATCTTAAAATATGTAGTTATCTAATTCTTGAACCTATTTGTTCAAACAAAATGATCCAAAGCAACCTACTGCTAAATTCCTAGCCAACCACTCTGTTGGACCAAATAATGTTGAGGAAAAGTACAACTCTGTAAAAAATAGACCATTTTGAAAACACCACCACAAAACATAGCACTTCAGAATTCCAAACTGCATAGATTTTTAAGTGTTTCTACATATTACGCAAAAACAGGCACACTGCGAAGTGTTCTATATGACACCACATACTTCAGACATCCTTTTCATGGGAGCTAAGGTGATTCTGCCCCTTTACTCTGCTCTTGTTGGACACCACCTGGAGTACTCTGTGCAGTTCTGGAGCCCCCAGCACAGGAAGGACAGGGAATTGTTGGAGCAGGTCCAGAGCAAGGCCACAAAGATGCTCAGAGGGCTGCAGCCCCTCTGCTATTAGGATGGGTTGAGAGAGTTGGGGTTCTTC
>VWYK01065832.1:18139-32282 GCA_013399775.1 Semnornis frantzii | reverse complement strand
TTCAACAACTTATTAGTGTTTCCAACAAGATGTAGAAGTAAACACATCTCTAGAAACGTGTCTTACCCATGGCTAGCTCTCCCTCCAGCCCCTACTTTTTGAGGTCTGTAACCTACCTGACAGAATGCAGACAGTCTCTGAAGCAGGACTGTGATGGAGAGACCAACCGGGCTGTGGCCATTTAAAGGATTTGGCTGAAATTTATTTGTTTGTTTTCTTATTATATCATCAGCAAGCTTAAGAGTTACTGCCCCACTGTGATCTTAAGATAGCTTGCAGCAACTAGTGCATCTTCTCAGCTGTTTTTCCCAACTAGGTGTAGTGGTGATTGGGTCACTATTTGTTCCATAAACGCAGTGCTCAATTTTAAAGTGCACCAACATGAAGGTGAGGTTAACAGAATGATTCCCCTGTGAGTGTGTGCTTCAGTCATTCAGATCTCAATACATCCAAATGAAGGATGTATTTATGAAATAGGTGGTGGGTGGATTATGCTGTTTCTTATTGATCTGGGTTGGTGTCAAGCTCACTCTATTTGAATTAAAAATCAAGCAAGAAAACACCGAAACAAGAATAAAAAAAAACCCCAACCCCAGAACTTTCTGCTGGATGCCCTTGTACTGGTGTGGCTGTTTGCTCTTTCCTGCTGTGGGAAGGGTTGCACCAATGACCAATGTATCCCATTTGTCACCTTCCATGTTGTTGTAGTTATGACCAGTTTAGTATCATAGCTGTCTTGTTGTATTTGGCACAGGAACCTGGAGTCATAGTGGTGGGAGATGTAGGATAATGTGGCATGCTCATACTTGGGTCCTGTGCTCTCATGGCTTGCCCCACTTGCTTTTCTTATACGGAAAAGCTGTGTTTGCAGTGCACTCTGCCTCTTTTTTCTGTAAATCGCTCATTGCTTGTTGCCTTTGCTTCCTTCTCTGTGGCCTCAGCAGTAATGAAAGCTCAAGGAGAGCTGCAGCATCTCTTTATGTTTGGATATTAAATATTGCATGCGTTGTACTACATTTACAAAGAACGTTTTGGGGCTAGAAGAGTGAGCGGTTTGATCCTCTCATTTCATTTCAGGAAATGGTGTTGTCTAAGGAGAGGCTAAAATTAGAAGGGGTATGGGAAGGGTTGTGTGTTTTGTCAGTGTTTTTGTTGTTTGTTTGTTTTTTAAGCTGAGCAACTCTCCCAATGGATGAATCATGTGGGTGTAACTTAAGGCACTTGATAGAAGGTAGTCTGTCTGAAGGTGTATGTGTACTAAGATTGCCAGGGTCATTTAGAAACTGCTTGGAACTACTGAAATGTGAACGTAGTGTTTTATAAATATTTGTTACTCATTGTCTAACATATCAAAATACATTTGGTTAGGTAGGCAAATGAAGGTAAGATACGAGGTGCAAGTTTCGAACGATGGGTTACTGAGCACTGGAAGAACTGCACGTGCAGTTAACTCAGGGAATAATTTCTGCAAAAAATATTTTCTTGAAAATTATTTTCCAAGAGCATAAGGGAAACGAGAGCTGCGTTACACTGAAATGAGGGGATAAGATTGAGAGATTTGTCAAAACGTTTGGAGATCGTGGAAACATTTTAGATGTGTCTTAATTTTAATAAACTTTCTGAATTCTTGTGTAGCACTGCTTTATTAATCTAAAACCAGATGGTTTAGATTTCATTTGAATGAGACTTAAGTAATCTTTAGCCCCTTTAAAGATCTTTCCTTCTTTCTTTGCTTCCTTCCTTCTGTCTTTTCCTTCTTTCCTTCTGCCTTTCTGTCATGTGCTTGACTCAATTGCTTTCTTTCCTAGTCATCTGCATTTTACTGAAAGCCACAAGAAACAGACACGACTCTGATTTGGTGGCCTGACCTCAGTCAGGTTGCTGTCTTCCTTTCAGGAAGACTATTTATTTGCTAAATCAAAAGATTAGGTATTCCCTTTCCACTGCTTATGAAGCCCTCCCTCACCTTAAAACAGTCCCAGTCTTTCAAAAAACTGCAGTTGCTTTAAGAAGGTAGCAGGTTCGAATGAAGTATTTAGTTGCCTTTTGATTGGATTAGGCAGAAAATGAGACTCGGTGATGAAAGAAGTTTTCTCTGGCTTTAGTTATGTGAACAGCTTTTTGAAGACAGTGGTATAATTTAAGTCAGAGCCATGAAGGCCCTCCCTACCCCTGGCCCACGTCACTGGCCCTATGCCACCAGCTCCTGGTATGACAAACAAGAAAACCAAAATGTGGGAGATCTGAAAACAGCATGTTGAAGAGTTTGTGACTTGATTGTGCTTGAAGGACTGGTCATTTCAAGTCACCTTCTTGAAACCCTGCCTATGTATGGGGAGAGATAGAAATGTTTGCCTTTCCCAGGAAAGTTACTGCTTAAAGTAACAGATACAGTAATATCTTGATGTGTAGTGACCTCAGGTGGTATCCACCTTCGGCCTGGTACATGGGTTTTCTTTAGGTAGTCAGCTTCTGAGTCCCTTAGTATATATTATTTAATACACAGAAGACAATTTGCTAAACGCCAGTTTAAGAAGCCAGTAGGATGGTCTGAGTAAGTTGTGTGAAGTCTAAATGCGTTGCCCTGTTGCTCTTCTTGAAACAGGAAGTTCTTGCTCATATGGAGTGTCAAAGGCCTTACAAACTTTTTCAACTCTTAGCACAGGAAAAATCTATTAGGAGTTGAAATTTTTTGTGCCAGTCATCTAATAGCATTCAAAAGAGATCTTATGGTGTTTTTCCTTTAAGGTACATTCGTGTCCTTCTAAGATAAATATTTACCTACCTAGTAAGCTGAAGAAAGTATGAGGTGGGATGGTTATTAGGGCAGTTTTATAAAAGTAGTGGAACTCTTTTAAAGAACATTCCTTGTATTTCGTTGCTCCATTATCTAAGGTCTTTAGTGCCATAAAAAGGTACTTGAACTGTTGGTATCACTGCTGTCGTTCACACTTGCATTTGTCTGATAAACTACAAAGCATCCCTATTGAGTCATTGTGTTTGGGACATTCTCCTGGCTGGTGTTGGTCTTCAGGCTCTGTCCATTCATTCACGATTGTATCACCCTCTCTGCCGGTAAATTCTTGGTATTATTGGGTACTTGTCGCAATACTTCAAAGATCTTCTTGACATTAGCAAACACTAAAAAGCTTCCACCTCTCTCTGCATTTCTACATTTGTAAATGGTGAGTGCTGCTACTATTGTGCCAGACTTAATTGTCATGCAGTCTGTATCCAAAAATTCTTGCTAGTACCAGAGTATCTTCTGGTATTTTTTTTCTGGTATCTTTCTGTATTTTTTTTTTTTTTTCCCTGATTGGATCTTGATATTTCATCATTATGATGAAATAACCTACTCACCAGCTGATGGCAAGGACAGTGTCTTCACAGTCTTAGGTAATTAGAAGAGATGGAGAGTATTGACTTTAAGCTGATAATGAAGCTTGCTTAGAACAACAATATTTTATTTGAAAGATCTATGGAATGGCAGCAGCATACATATAGATAAGAGAGGAAATTCAACATCAAATGGCTTCATTATACCACATCTGCTTAGACAGTATTTCTCTGGAATACTAACCAGTCACAGCTATATCCCACCCCAGGACTTTTCTTAAGGATTCAGTTCTCTTCAGTGTGCTTCCTAATCTATGACAGAAGATTGGAAATTGATGGAAACACTGCTGATATTTTTCCTGTAGAGCTTTTGCTAGATGATTCTTCTGGGGAGGCTGCATTTGCCCAGTTCTCTGAAGAGGTGAACCTTTGGCAATTCCTGTGCATGTTGCTCTCCCCAGGAGTGAAGAGCTGTCTTTGGAGGAGCAGTGGAGCTTTGCTCTACCTGTCCCAGGATTCTCTCATGTCTCCTTAAAGGGAAGCTTTTCATAAAGGAAATCCATGATCAATGTAGCTCTTGGTTGACTTCTTCTAGTGTATCTCTATATTGACCTGGACAACCCATTTCTTGTCATCCTTTAAGTTCACTTATGTACACCAGGGAATGCAGAGTTGGCATTTGCCATTTTTTGCACATGAAATGTGTGGCCTTTGCTTGCAGAGAAGGAATCCAGTACTCCATCTAGCTAAGGTGATGGTGCCTGCTCTTAACTAAATAACATTAGTTACATTTTTTAAGAAGAGGTAGATATTGGGGGGGGGGAAGGTGTTAACCCCTTGTATTGCCTAACGCAGCACTTTTACATCTGTTATTTGGAGGAATTAACCATTCCATCTTTGACTGGTGGACTGTAGTTTGGTTTAGTTGTGGGTGAGCTGTTTATCTGCAGCTGTAAGATTATCAATTATGAACTCCAGTTCTTGGTTTTTTCCCTGAAAATGAGTTAAGGATGTGTTTATTGCCATTACTAATCAGAGGTTGTTTTTTATGGGAAGCATCATTTCTGTGCTCAAGTTGTCTTAATGCTTCTGCTGACTCTCACATAACAGCAAAGCTGTATTTATGTTCCAGATGATTCAGAAAAGGAGACTGTCCTGTTCGCTTAGGCATGTGCTAGCTTGAAAATCAAATAGAAGCAAGTGCAGATATCTTGAGGGAAACTTAATACTGGTGTTTTGAAACACCCATTATTTCCCATTTAAGAAAAACAACCCCCCTAACCCTACTTTTGTTTGTTAATCACGTGGTTGGCCTGAACAAAGCCTCTTTGGCATGAGGACCTGAGCCAAAGCACAGCAAAGCTGTATAGAATCATCTTTTTGAGTCTGTCTCTTGAGCTCGCTTGCCACTGTGGGGTAGAGCTGGCTGCGAAAGCTGTCTCCAGTTGCTGACCTGGTCACTGAATGGCAGCTTCAGCAGGCGGTTCTGGCTTCTGAAGCTGCTTCTCCTGTAGCTCTTCTCCTCCACACCCTCTCTGAAAGTCCTTTTGACTTGGGCCAGGCTCTGTTCTGCTGGGGACTGGGCACATTGGGTTGGTAATGTAGCCTGCATGCAGTGACCGATCTCTGTCAGTCTGGAAAACTGGGATGGTATTATATCCTTCCTTCCACCCTTTGTTTGTCTTGTTTATTTAGACTGTAAACTTTTTGAAATAGAGACTTTCTATGCCTAACACAACACTATCTTGACATTGGAAAGAAGCTCTTGGGATAAACTTTACTTGAAAACAGGAGATTGTCAAATGGAGGGAGTTTGGTTATCCCTTGCTCTTTTTACATCATTCTTTCTGTATTTTTCTTTACTGCACTATTCCATATTATGCTTCAGAATGTCAGTTACTCCTACATGTTGGCTGGTGACCTACACCTTCATTTGCTTCCCCTTTGAATTCAGCCCTTGTGTTTTATAAGATCCATCCATGTATAATTTAGACACTCCAAGCAGTTGAGGAGTTGGAGTGTTGATGGCAAGAAATTGCAACACCCTAAAAGTGGAAGATGCTAAACTCCTTTCTTTGTTCAGATTTTGTCATGAAGTGGGCAAGTGAACAACCCACAGGGCAACAAGGACAAAAAGGAGTGTTTAACTGTCATACCAAACCCAGTCTCTTCTGCAAGTGAAGAGTTCAGTAGGGCTTCACCTGGCAATCACTTGCTTTCAGTTTCTTTGAACTGAAAGATGTAAGGAAAGCAGTGCTGAGTTACAGGGTTAATCTGATGTGAGTTTAGAGGTTAGCATACAAACAAGCTCCTTCACATAGACCACACAGACTAAAGCCTGTGGATTTTCATTCCTATGAAGTCTTTTCCTGTGTATGGCTGGCAGGGCAGGCCTAAATGGGGAGTGGGGAGGTTCTTCAGTATAAAGGCATTGAGAAAAGCCAAACATTATATACAGACTTTTATTGGTGGTTCTGCATGCTCTGCAAGCAGAGCCTGGAGAGGATAATGCAAGAAGCTGTATTTTGTTTAGTACTGCTTCTTTCCCATTGCCTGCCAAATCTTCAGATGACATCTCCCACCCCCCAAACACAAACGTCACCATAAACATGGAGTAACTAAATTCCAGTTTCTCTAAAGGCAAGCATGAAGTGATCAGCACAGTGACCAACACTACTGCATTCTGATTAAAAAAAAATAAAGGAGGCAAATAAAATGGTGAGTATTCAGAAAGTGAACTTTCAGTGCTCTTCTGACCTGGGGAGTAAAATGAGCAGGGTGCAAAATCTGCACCGCACATCATAGTAAGGATTTCAGGTGCAGTGATGGCTGATGTGGAGAAGAGGTCCACCTAAAGTCAGGGCTGAAAGAGGAGGGGTGTCTGCAACCTGGTGTGTTAAAATCTGAAGAAGAAATCATGCCAACACGAAGTTGTTCTAGTGTTCCTTTGGGGGGAGTCAGCATGATGAATACAGTGCAAACATAAAATGATTTCAGATTGTGTTAGTTTTGGTAGTGGAATGAGCTTCTGAGTCATTTGGATGTTGTGATTGTTCCTCTTGAGTGCTGCTTTTGTTAGATGGTGGATTGAGTGAAATGGTCGAACATACTACAAGGTATGAGGAAAGTGGAACAAGCATCTGTTCTTACGGTGTTATGCATGTAGGAAGTCAGTTTGATTTACAGAGTTGTAAGAAGGAAATATTTGATGGGCATGGGTGTTTCAGTGCACTCTGTTTGGAAAGTATCTAGTTTACTCAAGTGCCTGAAGTCACTGCAGGGCATACAGTGAAGCTATGGAATATGGAATTACTGTACTGAAGGAAAATAAAGAAAGAAAATAAAGAGAAGGCCGCAACCTAGAGATACAGTAGCTATTGAGAGTCAAACTATCTTCTCCTCCCCTCCACCCTGGAGAAAGAAAGTAAATCCTTTATTGCTTTTGGTGGTAGGTATATTATAATTGGTTGTAGTTGAATATGAATTGCATACAAGAAGTTTAGAGAAGGATTTTTGCTAGGTGAGCTACTGGGAAGTACAATCATCAAAATAATATTTACTAGAAGATTTAATAGAAAATGAGGTAGTAATTAGAAGAATATCCAGTTTTGGTTGTTGCCCTAAAGAATCAAGGCTTGCGCTGTTAGAGTGTATCTCTGCCTCCATTCCTGACAGGGCTGTAAAGACCTCAAGGATGTTTAAATTCCTTGGAACAGATATTCAGAAAGTGTTGAAATAGCTTCAGCAAATAGCTGCAGCAGAAACACATTCCCCTGTAGAGACCAGAGCCATCCTATGGCTAAAGAAGGCACAGCTGCACCCTCAGGGGCAGTGACTCTAGACAGCTTTGTGCTTGTAGCTCATCACTCTTGTACAGGTACCAGAGTCCAAGAGGAGTCCTGGAGAAACATGATTTTGCTAATGCCATTGTTCACACAACAACCCCTTGCTTTTGTGGCATGGTTCACTAGTTAACCTTTGCAGCATTTTGAAAGTCACCATGAGATATTTGCCGTGCTCTTTAGCAGGTATAGATGCAGATAAAATGATTCTCCTTACTCTGAGCATTTCCAAGTATTTCAGTGTGCTTAGACTTTATTGGCTTCAGGTGAAGAAACTGGTATGCAACTATGATTAATTATAGTAGGGACCTTGGCAAGCTCGAGAGATAGGCCAATACCAAGCTTATGAAGTTCAAGAAAACCACATGCAAAGCCCTGCACCTTGGTCGGGGCAGTCCCAAGCACAAAGACAGGTTGGGCAGAGAATGGATAGAAAGCAGCCCAGAGGTAAAGAATTTGGGGGTGCTGGTTGATGACAAGCTCGACGTGAGCCATAAATGTGCACTTGCAGCTTAAAAATCCGACTGTGTCTTGGGCTGCATGAAAAGAAATGTGGCCAGCAGGTTGAGGGAAGTAATTCTCTCCCCTCTACTCCACTCTTGTAGTACTTTGTCCAGCTCTGGAGTTCCCAGCACAAAGACATGGAACTGTTAGAGCAGGTCCAGAGAAATGTCACAAAGATGTTCAGAGGACTGGAGCATCTCTCCAGAGAAGATGAGCTGAGGGGGGTTGGCTTGTTCAACCTGGAGACAAAAAGACCTTATTGCAACTTTCCAATATTTGAAGGGGTCCTACAGGAGAGCTGGAAAGGGACTTTTTTGCAAAGGCACATAGTGGCAGGATAAAGGAAAACGGCTTCAGAGCGGAAGAAGTTAGATTTAGATTAGACATTAGGAAGAAATCCTTCCCCATGAGGGTGATGAGGCACTGGAACAGGTTGCCCAGAGAAGTTGTGGAGGCTCCAACCAGAACTAGGTTGCATGTGGCCTTGAGCAACCCGGTCTTGTAGGAGGTGTTCATCTTTAACATCTCTTCCAGCTGAAAGCATTCTGTGAACACTTGATACTGTGAGACGTTTGAGACTGGACAGGTTAAAACCACCAGTGTATGCCTGACTCGGCTCTGACAAGTGCAGCTGGAAGTGCAGTTCTTTCTGCTGGGCAGGAATCACTGTTTTCAACTGCAGATACTTCTGAACATCTGTAACTGTGGATACAATTGTAGAAAGGACTATTTTGGTTGGAGAGTTCAAACTGTGTGTGAGTTTGGTGTTGTCAGGTTCATGATTAATTTGGGGCATTGTTATACTAGTGGTAACAATGAAGGCATCGTCACTACTAACATTATCACTTTCCTGTGATTCCGCAGTGCTCATTTAATTAGTTTTGCAAAAGCAGCAAGGTATGGGAACCTTTCCATGTGCAAAGTGCGGGGAAGTTGGGAATCTCTTGTTTAGAGTTGTGTACGTTTGTTGTTCCCGTAAGTGATGGTAATGATGAAAACCGTTTAAATCCGTTCACTGGCAATTGGCAGTTGGTATCTGCTGGACTTCTATTACACTTCTCAGAATCGCTTCCCCTAGTCAGAGCAGTACTACTGTTTGATATTTTTTTTCCTTTGTTTGTTTGTTTGTATTATGTATTTGGCGGAAGGAGAGCGCTATTGTGTGTTTCTTGAGGGCGATTACAAACCACAGATCTACTACAAAAGTAGATTCTCTTGAGAATACTTTGTCTACGCTCATCACAATTGGTAATTGTTTTGTGTTGTGCGAGACTTTGCATGCTGCGTTGCTTGTTTGGCATGCGTGTGTGAACCTCAAATTGGATTCCCACCTCAAGCCTTTTATCATTGATATTTTAAAGGTGCGCACTAGAACAAAGCATAAGACTTGTCTGAACGGATGTATTGCTAGATGATGAGTATTTACCAGATTAAGGCCATTTTTCAGCCACTTTGGGCACCAAGTTTGCTGCATTTGAATTGATGCCTCCTCCAAGTAGGACCTGGATGAGGTAGTTCTCAAAAAATGTGAAACCCCACAATTAACTTGCAGTAGAAGCGGATGAAAGTAGTGGTGTGCAAGGTGGAGGCTATCTTTATGAGCCAAGTACAGTTGCAGTGATTATTCCAAAATGCCAAAGGAAAAGGAATCCGTAACGCTCCACATATCCTATTAACAAGGTGCCTTGAGGTAGAATCGCAGAATCAGTCAGGGTTGGAAGGGACCACAAGGATCATCTAGTGCCAACCCCCCTGCCATGGGCAGGGACACACTACCATAGATCAGAGATAGGCAAAATGTGTGGAAAAAATGAGGCTTCTGCCAAACGTTTTCTTTGTAGGTCACTTATTGTAGTTGAAATTGCAGGGAGCATAAGAGCAAGCAGTCTATTAGCAAAGCCCCGAAAACAAACCGTTTGCCACTTCTAACAAATGTTGGACAAAAATATGCTCCAAATTTTAAAAATAAGTGAAGACTTGGCAAAAAATAAGACCCAAGTTTATCTGCATTTCATCAGGTACATGGCGTCCTGGAACGTAGCCCACTGGCAAAAGCATGGGGAGTGTTATCCTTTGCAGCACTGGGAATGTTCTCTGCTGAATTTGGCGCCAATGACCGAGCTTTGCTTGTTCACTGAAGTTCACACAGACTCCTTGCCAGGCCTGCCCAGAATGCTGTCTCCTCTAACTTCCTGTGGTCTTGCATAATATTTCCTTGCTTCTTGTATAACTGCAGCTTGATCTGGTCACTGCCCAGTTTATACGGCTGACTTTTTTAAAAGGCCAGTCCTGCAAACGTGCTGCTGAGCCATGTCAGTGGCAGGAGGTGTCCCAGTGGTGACGCCGATGGAAGTGCCCTTCCACTGAGAAGCCGCCAGCACTGGGGGCGTATGGACGCGCTGACATGTCTGAAGGCAATGAAATCGGCAGCCGCGGCCTCGCGACGAGATAACCGTGAGGCGTGACTTGGGATTGACTGCGCCTTGGAAATACGCACCGCTGGTGCTCTGATTTCCGCAACAAATAGAGGCGCTGGATCAAGGCAGGGGCAGGCAGGATCGTGGACAGGGTATCAGTGAATGAGCACATTTCCAGAGCATGGTGAAATACTCAGTATTGATAGCAACCATGCAGTTACAAGTCCTTACGTTCACCTTGAAAACGTGCCGCAGGTACCCAGAGTATTAATTTAGAGACAAGGATAGCAAAGTCAAGGCGTTCTCACTCTGCTGATTTTTGATGCTTCCATATGAGTAGTTTCTGCAAACTGCTGTTGAAATATACATTAATTTTACATGGCTCTTGAAGCAAGTGTATTTATTACCATTTACAAGCCTGGCTTATTCGTATATATGTTTTGAAAGTGAATTTCATAGGAGTCCATAAATGTATGAAGCATTTTATCCTGATTGTTTTCCAAATGTTTGTTTTTACATGTATTTATACACGGAACACTGCATGTAGCTGCAGAACTCTGTCGGCGACTCATTTTCAGAGAGATGCTTACTTAATGTGAGTTTTTTCTGGGACCTCATTTTAAATGCTGTTAAGTTTCTTGGCAAACCAGTTCCTGGCATGGTTTTGAAAAGCTGAAGAGGAGAAATGACAAAGTAGTTGCTTCAGTATGTTTGTAACCTTACTTAATAGGCCGTACTGATTTATGTGTTGTAGTTCTCAGGTCTTGTATGATCTTCCAGTTAAATGCTATCTGCTGTGAAAAAAATCCAAAAGAGTAGAGTCGTTTTAAGGGAAAGCATTAGAATAGACTTAGTCATCAGAGTTACACACATTTTTGTTTAAATCATTTCATACTACCATCTATTCCAGGAATCCAGGTTATCCAGTTGTCCTAGTAACTTCAAGATCGAAGAGTTCACTCTGCCTACACATGGCTCCTTGCAACATTGTCTGTTAATCTGATCAATTCAATGGACAGTGCACTTCTGCTGGTTAATGCTGGTATGAGGCAGCTTTTCTGGTCATTTCAAAGTGTTTTGTTAACTTGTATTCTTAGGATCCACATTTTAATACTTCAGTCTAGGTAATGTAATGATGGGAGAATTATCAAAGTAATAAATAGAGCAGTAACTGGCATCCAGCAGACCATTTTATAGTGTTGTGAATACCTTCTGGGGGGTATGTATTTAAAATACTGTATTTTTGACAGATGGATGCAAAGCCAGGGTTCCTAGTGTGGCTTTACCAAACAGCTCTACATCTCATGGATGCCAAATAAACCAAGTTCACCTCAAAATGTTTTTGGCAGTGACAGAGAAGTCACATTATGTGCCAGTACCAAGCTTACTTCTCATTGGTGGGTTTGGCGTCCTGGATAAGCTATGCAAATATGAATTGCATGGTAGAAGTAGGCTAATGCTGGATTGGCCCTGAAATTAAGAATGAAGCATAAGAACTACAAAAGATGTTGGGCTGAGCGTGTCTTAGCCTGCTAGAGAACACAGTTCATGATCAGTAAAGAGGGATGTCCTTTCTAAATCGAAGCAGTTTGAGGACCATGCAGTCTGTTTCTTTTTAAAAGCATTTGTCCTCCCTGTGTAAATAATCTGAGCAGTTCTAAAAGATTTCAGAAAAACTGTTTTGGCTTATAAAGTCACAAAGCTGAAAGTTTACCCAGCTCATAGAATACTAAGGTTTAGAAACTCCTGTTCAAAATGGTTGGGCTGAGCCTTACTTAGTATGTGGATGGGAAATGTTAGAAGCACATCTGCTCTCTGAATCCAAACACACCCAAGTGTTGGGGAAGTCCACAGTTGCATGGATGTGTTCTTCCTGCTTTTCTATTTTGCTTTTCTTTTTTCTTTGATTATTTACAAATGTGCAAATGGATACTGCAGAAGATTTAGGATCCTCAGCTGCATAGGCAGACATGTACCTGCTGCATTCAGTGGAAGTTTTGTCTCAATAAACAGCCAACAATTCTGCACTTGTATACATGTCTAAATATGGATCTCAGCCAAGTAAACAACTGTGTAGCTGTACTGGGTAATCTACTCTTAAAGAGGAGGAACACCTTGTGTGGCTGAGTACATGGCCACATCTTGAGCTTCATGCAAGCTCATTCTAAAGAGATCGCCAGTCTTCAGCGCAGGAGAGGAGTGATAGATATCTCCGAGGGGTACAGCAACCTCCGTCACTCGTCTTTTGGTGTGATGAGATACTGCTCTCATTTGGAGGATGCGTTAAAGCAGATAGGCACTTTCAAAATGCCTGTGCTCACAGATAAAGGCAGAAGGGAGCAGCTTGTCTAACACTCAGTGCTTTCAGCCCTGCATGCCTGCCTGTTCTGAAGCCGAAGGTCTTGCTCAGTGTTCCTCAGACTGATCTTTTAAAGGAGGAAGAATTAACTTATCTAAGGAAGAAACTGGGTAAAGTGGTAACTGAAAACACCGAAATGGTGTTACACTTGTGGTGCTTATGTGCATTAGCACTTTGTTCATAAAGTGCATTCTGCAGCTGGCAAATAGTGACATGTAAACCTCTTCACAGGTGTTGTGCAGAGGGGAATGAGGCATACTCCTTATTTAGATACTCCTCATCTGATTATTACAGTCAAGAAAGAGTTTCTGATATTTATTTTATTTTTATTCCGTTGTCAATTTTTTTTTTTAAATGAAACTTGCCCAGAGGCTGTAATCTTTCAGCAGGAAAAACCAAGCTTGTAACATCACCATAAAATTGACTACACCTTGTGCAATACTGTGACTTGCATGCTGTCATTAGGGAGCTGTGCATGTGAGGGAACGCTGTAGATGTGTAATAACAATTTTTATTGTATGAAATCTGGTTTCACTAAGTACTGAGTACCTAGGCAGTTTTGGAATGTCTCTTACTGTCTGAAGTAGAGTAATTCAGTATACTTAGCCTCTTAGATGACAGATCTAATAATGGCCATTAGTAAATTTGTATGTTTAAGCATGCTTCAAAAGCTTAAATGGATGCAGTTTGAAAAAGCTAAATGAATGAACTGTAAAATTATCATTAAGGCCTAGCATATGCTGTGATGAGGAAGTGCAGTCTTAGCTGTGCTACAAAAAACAGAGAACTGAAAAGCTTTCTGGTTTTCAGATCAAGCAGAAATTAATAGTAAATGTTACTTTTGCTTATGGTGAATTAGTTTTTGTTTGTGGTTTTCAAAGTGTTGGGGAATGATGCAGTAGGTGGGAGGGCAGATAAAAAACTTATGAAAACACACTTTTTTGAAATGTCAACAAGAAAGTCCCAGAAAGAATAATGACCTCTTATAGTTTTCACACTTTGGTTTGTCTAAACAGGAAAAGGAAAAGGGGAAAAAAATTAAAAATTTAAAAAAAAAAAAAATCTGTTTCATTCAATAAAGTCAGGACAGGAACATTTTTTAAGTTGTGGCAAAGAAAACCTTAATGCAGTGGGAGGTTTACCAGAACATAAGAAATACACTTTTCTTTTGCTGGTGCTAGTGCTCCTGCAGGCTTGGTGAGGTTGTCTTTTGGGTGGAGTTGACTTATGCAGCACCAGTACTGCCTGGGGGCTGGGGAGGGACAAGGGGACTCAGCCCTTTCTGCAGAGCCCTGCTCACCAGTGTGATTTTCTCCTGAGGAGACTGCAGCAAGTTGCCTGTTACATGAGAGGGCTGGCAGGACAGGACCATGAGCTGTGCACAAAGCTGATGAGCAGTTTCAGCTCTTGAGTGTCATGCTGGCCTACCACAGCTTGTAGTTTCCAAAGGCTTTGCTGAGGCTTGCTTATATACTATTCTTCAGTCATTAAAAATATCTGCAGCCACTAGAGGTTTGACTGTACTGACTTTCTTGGGGGCGGTGCTTGGGGAAGATCTGTGGACAAATGTGTGGAAGCTTGGAGAACATTTTAGGGGAATCATAGAATCACCCAGGTTGGAAGAGACGTCCAAGATCACCCAGTTCAACCTATCACCCAGCCCTATCCAATCAACCAGACCATGG
>VWYK01065832.1:0-17976 GCA_013399775.1 Semnornis frantzii | reverse complement strand
TGCTGAGTACAGGGGCAGAATAACCTCCCTTGTCCTGCTGGCCACGCTGTTCCTGATCCAGACCAGGATGCCATTGGCTCTCCTGGGCACACTGCTGGCTCATGTTCAGCTACTATCAACCAGCACCCCTAACAGTGCACCACTCTGCTTTTTGTGTCTTTATGAAGGTGTTTGCTGATCAAAATGAACTGATGGGAAGATGCTGAGCTCCATCAACCTCTTACCTGCCTCAGCAGGGCTCTTCCTGTGTATTCCTCTCTAGGCAAGGATATGCCAAATGGGTAGCAAGGGCTGAAAATGGGGTAAACCAACTTTACTTTCACTCTACCCAAATTTTCAGCAAAAATCCCTCCTGCTGATTTCAGTGGCTGTATGTACTTTTTGAGCAGACATCCCCATCATTATAAATCTATTGTTAATATGTGCATGAATCAACTTCCAGTCTGATGGATAGTAAAGGGGCTTATGGAATATGTATTTTCATTGCTTCTGCTTTGCCTGTTTTTGCAAGAAATTAAATTTGCTACTAGCAACTGTAGTTATTCAATGTCAGTTATTGCACTTTTTCTCCAAATTACATGTTTGTTTTTTTCACAGTAAAGCACATTTTACATAGCCTTAGCTGGGGTATGACAGAGATCAGATACCAACCACGGCTAGCATCATCTCCTAATAAAGTGGAGCAGAGTTACAGCCTTGGACGGCAGAGAAACACCATTTAGAGCTCTTTGAAAGCCTCGTGTTAGGGATTGAATAGGAATCATGGACAAACAGATTTTTTTTCAAGGATTATGGGGACCCTGCTATTAACTTTCACAGTAATTACCAAACCGCTTTCTCATTGTTTAAAAATGGATTTCATTTGTTTGCCGCTGTTCGATCCATGGAGTGAAATACTTGGTAACAAATTGCATCATGAGGAAACAGTACCATAGTCTGTTTCATGGAACATTTGAATGCTGGAAACATAGGTAAAATGAAATGGCTTAATAGCAAGGTCTCCAGGACTGTACCTGATGCATAGAAAGCAGTAATTTGCGTTTGATTCCTGTAAGGTGACTTTACTGAGGAACTGAGGGCATTTAGCATATGCTGATGCCAAGACTCAATTCTATATATCTGCTGTTACTTGGAAAGTGTAAAGTCTGTGGGGGAGACTTCTGAGATGTAGGCAGGGAATGATGAAGACAGGAGATGGTGATGTGTGTGTGTGTGTGCTCCAAAAAAGGCTGGGGAGGCACCAGGCTAGCTAATGTGAGGAAATAGGTTCTGCTTCATAGTGGATGTTTATGTGCTAGGTAGAACTGCATATACAGCAAATAGCCTTAAATATATTTTGTGGTTACTGCTACTTATATACAAAGCAAAACTATAATTACAGTGCTGTTCTTGTTTTTGAAACATGTGCCAGACAAGTTGTGACTATTTGTAGGGCACAGCAATGTCAAAGATCACCTGAGTGTAACAAAGATAGGTTACGACTGCCAACGATATTCACAGAACCCACAGAAGGTGAACTCTCTATCGAGTCCTCTCGTCAAGACTTCAGGTGTTTGATAATGGCTTCTGCAGCTCTTGTATGGCCACAGCAAATGTTGCAGGTGGTTGGTGGCTGGAGATGGAGAAACTGGTATCAAGAGACTTGTGTCCTGAGGCCCCTCGAGGCTCCCCTGATCTGGATTGGGCTGTGGAGTGTGTGGAACCAGCGTCGTTAACATCTCTTTGTTCTTCCTCGATGATGCATGAACAGCTTAAGGCAGAAAAAGCTCTTTAAAACGAGTTTGATAGTGACGACAGTGTCTTAGGAAACACGGACTGCCCTCTGCAGTTCTGATCATACAGGTAGCTACTTCTGGAACAATTTCCAGTAATTGATTCTTTTTTTTTTTTTTAAGTGTTTCAAAAAGTTCAAGAAAAAAACTCTCTCTTATTTTATTGATTGATCAGAAAGAGTTTTAGAAGAATGAGTCCTAACTGCAACTTCCAAGACAGTTCAGCACATTAATTCAACAGCCCTCCCTCTTCTACCAGTGTTTTGGCTGCTGTTTTAAGATAAGTTTTGCACACAGAATAGCATGCAGCTCAGATGTCTGGAATAAGAGCTAAAGGCTTCAGCTTTGGCAGATTAGCCAAGCTTCCACCAACTGTACATCCCCAGGATTCTCCCAAGTTAGCTGTAGGGTGTTGAGCTTGCTTCTGCAGTCCAGCTTGCAGAGCAGCTCACAGTCTCAAATTAGTTAAATTATTCATTGGACCTCTACTCAAAAGAACATAAAGAATGTGAGCACCCCTAAGTCCTTTTGTAATGCTTAATAATAATAACTATAATATATGAGGAAAAAGTACAGTATTTGTGACAACATGTCTATATGCTTGCAGTAAAGGATTTGTTTTGTTGGCATTTGAGAGCATGTTTTTAAAAAGTGCAGGAAGCCCTAATTTTTGCAGGCATGAATAGAGAAACTAATGGAAAATGTGGAGATGTTGTGCTTTTGCCTGTCCTGCTTGTGCTCCGTTCACTGCTAATGGGACCATAGGGATGTGAATGGCCACAGCACTTCTGCTGTTATGTATAAACTAAATTTAGGGAACTTTCAGTGTTTATGCACAGTGAATCTCTGGGAAAGCTTCAGCCTTTGACCTCTGTAGTGGGCTATGACAGGGAAGAATCATAAGAGCTTGATTTAGACTCATCTGTGGAAAGCTGGTTAAAAAATACTCAGCTACCATGTTATTGCTGCTGCTCCATCTCACTGAAAGTTCTTTTAAAATGCATTCTCTGTGACTTCATTTTTATCATTACTTGGGAGCCCTGTAGCCAAGGCTGTTTGTAAAGAAATGATTAAATTATCTTTGTGTTTGTGCTTTGAATTTGCCTTGGTGTTAGTCCAAGAAGTAGTTTTTTTTCTCTTCTAAATTTCCATGTGCTTTAATATTAATCCATTTTCATCAATGTGACCTGCCCTAGCAGTAAAATTTGCTTGTAGTTGATCATGTAATGATTGCCAAAGGGACACATAACTAGCCTAGATTTATCTTAGGCTAAAAAAAAACCCTAATTCTAAGAAAAAAATAGAGTTTTTATTAGAAAATTAAATGGCATTTGACAGTATCAGTGGGTAATTTGTCACAAAGCTGAATTAGAGAAATTATGGTACCAGAACTCTTTAATTTTACTTCTATGAAGTAGAATATTCTTTCTTTGAAATACTTCATCAGTAGCTTTTAATTTTGTATTTTATGTTAATAAATGTTTATGCTCGGGCTGCGGTGGCAATTTCAGGCTGAACAATCAGGAATGACATTATTTGTTGCATTTGAGAAAGAACTCTTTCATGTAGTCTGTATTACAAATTCAAACTATCTCAAGTGTTTTTAGTGATGGTCTTCAAAGCAAGGCAGAACAGCAAGGTCTGTCTGTCAGTTCAAACTTTGAAATTCTATTTTTCTCCTATGAGTTTTTTTGGTTAAGTAAGGGTGAAAGGATATTTCATGCAAGAACAGAAATGATTTTATTAGGAGAGTGGCTATTGCTCCTGGACATTAGTTGCAGTTTTAAAGTACTGCATAATATGCACCCACAGCAAGTCTGCAGATGGTACCAAGCTGTGTGGCACAGTCGAGTTGCTAGAGGGCAGGGATCCATCCAGAGGGACCTGGACAGGCTGCAGAGCTGTGCCCAGGCCAACCTCATGACATTCAGCAAGGCCAAGTGTAAGGTCCTGCACCTGGGTGGGTGCAGTCCTANTAATGCCAGGACAAGGGGCAATGGGTTTGAACTGGCAGAGGGGAGATTTAGACTGGATGTTAGGAGGAAGTTGTTTGCAGTGAGGGTGGTGAGACACTGGCACAGGTTGCCCAGGGAGGTTGTGGCTGCTCCCTCCCTGGAGGTGTTCAAGGCCAGGTTGGAGGAGGCCTTGAGTGACCTGTGCTAGTGGGAGGTGTCCCTGCAGGGGTTTGGATCTAGATAATCCTTAAGGTCCCTTCCAGCCCTACCATTCTATGTTTCTATATTTTCTTTTTTTTTCCTTGCAAAATTGTTTGTAATCAAAACCATTTATACTAAGGCTTAAGTGAAAAAAGTGACTGTTTGCCCAGAACCGCTGTGTAGTTAAATTAGCTTTTATAAATAAGCTTATATTTTAGATGAAAGTTGGAAAGCAATCTGTTTACCTCTACTGAAATAAGTAGAATAGCTGAAAATGTGCCTTTAAAAAGGATGAAGAACATTGGGACCACACAACATCCTCCAGGAGTTTTTTATGCATATTTAATATTTTAATCAAGCAGAACTTCTCTGTGGCTTTGTGGCCTTAAGAAAACTCAAAGTAAGGAAAGTGCTGTCCACTCTTCAGATGACTGAAATGTAGCAATTTCCTTGTTTAAAATATTGATTCTCCTCGACTACCCTGAGATGTTTTTGGAGGCAGATAGAACTGAATGGGGGAAAAATACAAAGTATGAATGTATGAAAGCTTTCATTAACTTTGTGGAGAGAATAAAAGCATTAACATGCACTCTGTTCTCCTTTAGAAATACATATTGGTTAGATACCAGGGTTTCAGTACCATGCATGCTGCAAATGTGGTCTAAGAGCTTTAATTTACCTCTGTCAGTGTTAATGGATAGAGAAAATGCTGGAGCTGCTGTAAAACAAATCTGTCTTCCTTTTGTCTGCTGTGCCAGATAATGAAATAAAAGCTAAATGATCACTGATAAAAGTAATTTTCAGAAAAGCAGTGATAAAAATATAACAGCAGAGCTTACCATTAGCAGTTTAAATGGATAATGCTTGCTAGTGCTTGTAACCTACTTTTGTCCTCTGGTTTTTATTGTCTTCTCCCCTTTCCTGTTTTAACAAGAATCTTTTCAGAAGAAGCTTAGAGCAAAAGTTATCCCAGCAGGGATAACTTTCTAAGGGAGAAGTACTTTTAAGGTTTTTCTTTACTTCTTTTCGTGTACTGTGGTCTTGCCGAATCAAAGCACGTGTGTGGTTTGAAGTGTAGTTATCAGTATAATTTTATCCATCTCAACTTGAGGAATATATCTGCTCACGATAAAACTGAGAATATGGTTTTATCTCAGTGCAGAGCTGCAAACTCTTGTCAATTTTACCCTAAGTTACACAATATTTAGTGGAAATTCTTAGTTATTGGAGTTACGTTTAGCTGACAGTGATGCTTTCCTTTCTGTCCTTCTGTTTGTGTTTGTCATCACCTTTTATGTACTTACTTAATTTTTTAAGCCTTAAGATAAAGAAGTTTGAGATCATGTCAGAGCTGCTTCTAAAAAGTCAGTTAAGGTGGGAAATGTACAAACATAAGCCCCGTGTTTGTGTGTGTACAGTGATTCTAATGTGTGCACATGTAAATGTACACACATGTGCACTAACATTTAAATCTTATAATTTCCTTGTAAACCATCCTTATCTTTCTTGAATTTCAGTGACCATTTTTAAATACTTGGAATTCAGATTATTTTTACGATGGGAAGCCAGCATCTAAGGTAAAATATTAACCAAAGGGTACTTGAAGGCTGATTGGTTTCTTGTGAGCGCTGGACATGCTCAGTGATTCGTTTGGAAGTCGTAACAGTATTTATTTAAAGACATTCAGTTGTGAATGACTAAATAGGGAACAACCACTAAAAAATAACTGCAGTACCTAAAAGTATTCTATGTTTGCAGTCTGGAAGCTGCTGTACAGTGCTTGCCAGCTTGCAAATGTCAAGGACAGTTGCCCTCTCACATTCCTAAATGGTTTGCCTCTGACCATCCTTCAAAAAAACCTACCCTCTTCCCAGCTATTGCTACCAATTGCTGTTCAGCTGTGTGGCTCCAAGGGCTGTAGTGCTGGGGAAGCCCAGGACTTGTTAGTCCAGGCACTCTTTTTTTTTTCATGTGTAGTGTAGGAGAAAATTCCACCTGTATGAACTGCCTTAAGTTCATATATCTGACAAAACCCTTTGTGTTAATCTTGTGATAAGGTTATTCTGAAGTCCTTTACTATTTATTATTATAAATTTATAATGTTATAATACTTTGGAGCTTTGCTTATTCCTTCTGCAACTTCAAAGTGTTCAGAAAAAAAGTGTGCTATTAAAAAGGTGTTTACAGCAGAACAGATAATTTAGTTCTTGTTTTTCAATACTTTTCAAGTAAGTGAAAGCTGCCCTCAAAAGATGCTTCTAGTGGCATGATAATTAGTTATCAATATAATGGAATAATAATAATGCTAATTGGAAGAAAACCTAAATTGTACTTTACTGATAAAACCCCAAATTTATGGCAGTAACCTCAAAGCACGGTGGTGGAGATCCGCTTGCTGGTCTAGAGCAGCAGTGCTACTCTGGCTTTTAACAAACAGGCAGGGTCATGATATGCAAGCTGGTTCCTTCAATGATGGGAAACTGAGTAACACCAAAGCCATATTGCCATAGCTGGAAAGCAAAGGAGTGTCGTGTGTTGGCATCGTGTTTGCATATAGGTTAACAAAACCATCAGAGAACAACATGGAGCAGCAAAGCTGCACTGGTGAGACCCCACCTGGAGGACTGCATCCTGTTCTGGAGCCCCTGTTACAAGGGTATGGATGTGCTGGAGGGTGGCCAGAGAGGGGCCACGAGGATGATCAGAGGGTTGGAGCTGCTCTGCTATGAGGAGAGACTGAGAGAGTTGGGGCTGTTCAGTCTGGAGAGGAGAAGGCTCTGAGGTGACCTTATTGTGACCTTCCAGTATCTGAAGGGGGCCTACGGGAAGGCTGAGGAGGGACTCTTTAGGATGTCAGGTAGGGATAGGACTAGGGGGAATGGGGCAAAGCTAGAAATGGGTACATTCAGACTGGATGTTAAGAAGAGGTTCTTCACCATGAGGGTGGTGAGACCCTGGAGCAGGAGATGGTGGCAGCCCCATCCCTGGAAGTGTTTAAGGCCAGGCTGGATGAGGCTCTGGATAGCCTGACCTGGTGTGAGGAGGGGAGGTTGGAGCTAGACAATCCCTGTGGTCCCTTCCAACCCTGACTGATTCTATGATTCTGTGATGTTTGTTCAGAAACCAAGGCCAGCATCTTGTGAAACCAATGAGGAAAAAGGGGTGACTCTGCTGCTTATCGTATTTACATACATACATACTTGGGATCTTGTAGACAGAAATAGATATTTGACAAAACAATTTCACTGCAGAAAACAGTCCCCTATTCCCTGATCACAGAGTGAAATAGAGATGTAGACTGCAAAACTACTGAAATCAGCAGCATGAAACATTGAGAGCTTTAGGAAAATGCTGTCTGTTCTGAAAACTCAGTGTAAACTACATATGCAGTTGCACAACACTGTAGAATTATGTCCTGAGGGTGGCTAGTCTTGGACTAACCTCATGTTTAAAACTTTGTCTGTCATCAGAGAGGAGGTTGCAAGTGCTCAGCACCTCTTGGCTTGCTATGTATCAGAAGCACACTAGAAAATAAGCCAGTTTAGCTAGTTTTGGTGAGCAGGCAGATCAGTGATAAAGCATGGAAGACCTGAGATGTTTGGGCAACCATTAAAATAAGTTTATTCAGGCCAAAACTGGAAAAGGCAGTGCAAGAGGCTTTTCACTAAATAAAATTCTCTCTGCACCAAGGAAGAGTTGTTCTCATTAGGGGACCATGTCCCTTCTGAAAAGAGCTGGGAATGATTTTGAATGTGCGAGTGCCGACATGGGGCTCACGGAGCAAATGGTTGTGGGAGCTCCACATGGATGAGGACTGTTAGTGGACAGCAGCATGGGGAAAAATATTTGAGCAAGCAGAAAATAGGTCTTGATTTAAGGTTTATTCTAGATTTCTTTTTAGCTGAACTGTATTTTCACAGTTGTAGTCATGTATGTCTGCATGAAGGTACTCTAATACAGGGTAAGTTCTTATGCACTGATGATTCTTCTTTATAGTATCCTTGTGAAGATGAGAAGTGACTCCTTTAAGACCATTTCTGATACATAAAGCTGATGAAGCTATTGGATGGGCTGGGTGCTTTTGTTCTTAGAAGTGTTCTTCATGAAGTTGAACAGGATTAATCTTTGTCCTTCTGAGTCTTCTCCAAGTTTGGTTAAGATGATCACTGCTGGCGTAACTGGAACTCAACAGAGTCCAAACGTTCCTGTATTTCAGCCACACTTGCACATTTTACCCTGTGTAAAGCAAGACTCCTAGGCTAGTGAGGGGGCTGGAGCACAAGCCCTGTGAGGAGAGGCTGAGGGAGCTGGGAGTGTTCAGCCTGGAAAAAAGGAGGCTCGGGGCAGACCTCATTGCTCTCTACAACTACCTGAAAGGAAGCTTTGGCCAAGTGACAGGTTGGTCTCTTCTGCCAGGCAGTCAGTGACAGAACAAGAGGACACAGCCAAAAGCTGTGCCAGGGCAGGTTTAGGCTGGGTGTTCAAGAAGAAGCTCTTCATGGAAAGAGTGATTGGCATTGGAATGGGCTGCCTGGGGAGGTGGTGGAGTCCCCTTCCCTGGAGGTGTTTAAGAGGAGGCTGCCTGAGGCATTTAGTGCCATGGCTTAGTTAATTAGAAGGGTTAGGTGATAGGTTGGACTCGATGATGCTAGAGGTCTTTTCCAACCTGGTTAATTCTGTGATTCTGTGAAAAGTTCTCCACTTCTCTCTGGGTCTGCATTTTTTCCATGCCCTTGAAGTCTTTCTCATACCCAGGGGTTTTGGGGGGTTGTGTTGTTGTTGTTGTCTGCTTTCCCTTTCATTTCCCTCAGTCTGGTGACAGCACTCCCAGATCTTTCTCCCATTTTCTGAATTGTGTTATCTACTTCCTCCAGAGACTGTTTGATAAAAATCTGGTTTCCAGTTCTCTCTGTGTTTCAGGCCTCTGTGTGGTGCAGAATATGACTTAGTGAAGGTCTTTCAGTGGCCCTTCTTGCCGTCTTTAGACTGGTGTCCATTTCAAATGTTCTGCAATGTTTTTACTCTTCTATGCCAAAACAGAATTCCATTGAGAGACTGGAAATTCTGTATCACAGATTAGCTAAACATCCACTCCTCCTTGTCCTATAGAATTATGTGAATTATTTAAAGAGTTTTTGTGATATGCTTGTAAAGCTTTTTCCATGCAGACCCATTGTTTTAGACTCAGTCAGGGTTGGAAGGGACCACAAAGATCATCAAGTTCCAACTCCCCTGGGCAGGGACACCTCACACTAGATCAGGCTGTCTGGATCCTCATCCAGCCTGGCCTTAAACACCTCGAGGGGTGGGGCTACCACCACCTCCCTGGGCAACCTGTTCCAGGGTCTCACCACCCTCATGGTGAAGAACTGCTTCCTAACATCCAGCCTGAATCTACCCACTTCTAGTTTTGCTCCATTCCCCCCAGTCCTATCCCTACCTAATATCCTAAAAAGTCCCTCCCCAGCTTTCTTGCAGGCCCCTTTAAGATACCAAAGGATCACAATTAGGTGACCTCGGAGCCCCAACTCCCTCAGTCTCTCCTCACAGCAGAGGTGCTCCAGCCCTTTGTTCATCCTCATGGCCCTTCCCTGGACACCTTCCAGCACATCCATAGCCCTCTTGTAACAGTGGCTCCAGAACTGGATGCAGTACTCCAGGTGGAGTCTCACCAGTGTGGGCTAGAGGGGGAGGATCACTTCCCTCACCCTGCTGGCCACACTTGCTGCATCCCAGGCTCTGCTTGGCTTTCTGGGCTGAAAGTTTTTTCTTTAAACCTCCCCCAGAACTGTTGTTTCTACCTGCTTTGTTTTTTAAATTTTTATCCATGTGTTGGTATCCAAGTAATAGAACCAATGTAGAAATTGGAATGCTCCTCCCCCTGCCAAGCAGTGACTGCTTACAAGTAACTGATCTGGTGTAAGGAGTGTGCTATGTCCCAGGAGAATCTGAGAGCAAAGTATTTCCTGTTTTCTTGTCTCGTGTCAATGCCCATAAACATAAAATAAAACTCAGTTTGGAGAGCTGTGTTCTGAGCTCCCATTTGTGCAAGTCAGGATAATTCCATCTAAATGAATGTGGTGAGATGAGAGTTGGTCCCGGGGCCAGGAGTGATGTGATACACCAGAGGGGGACTTTGCCTTTGTAGTGTTGCAGTCTAGTCCTTCATCCTGAACTGTTTTGTGTTCCCAGTGTGTGCTCTTCTTTTGTGCCATACATACCCATTGTTTGGATGGAGTTTCAGTGGAGTTTTGCTGTCCTTCATGTGCTCGGGTTCCTCGTTTGTCTGTAGGACTGTCGGTACTGCATCCTTGCCCGCAGTTGGAGTCTGATGGGTGAGGCATGGGCTGTCCCATTCCCCACATCAAGGTTATTTTTCCGTGTGAAGAGTTCTAACATTTCAGGATGATAATTTAAATAGCTGCAGTTCCCAAAAACATGGGAAAGATATGTTTTGAGACTGGCTTTGCAAAGCTGTTTCAAGTCAACCCTGAACTGGAGGATATGCTCCATAGCATTGTGTTCACACATAACTGCTGAGGAGAGGTCACACAAGAAGAGGCTTTGCAGCCACCAGCTGTAGCCACTCATGGATTTTGACTGTTCAGAGCAACTCATCTGTAGATGTGCTCATGCCCAGCAAAGTTGTGTGATGGTGCAATTCTGAAAGCACTTAAGTAGGGGTATGCTGTAGCTGGTATGTGCTTAAGGCAGAAGGAGACACAGCATTCACCAGAGTAGATGGAAACACAATTTTTTGGGAAATGGGACAGGGAATGTGGGGGGGTGGGGATGGGGATGTTCTGTCCCCAATCCCAATAGTTTATCTAGTTTGTTTCTGCCTTTCCTCTCCCCTCTGGTCAGACTCCAGTTTGTAATTCTGCATTTTGTTCCTGCTTAACCTGAAGTTTTCTCATACTAAATGGTTGTTTTGAGTTTGCACCTCGTTTCTGCGCAGAACATGTCAGCGATGCAACCTGCTGGGTAGCAGATTTTTTCAGAATATAAGAGGCTGAAAGTCAAGTGCCCTTGGGTTGGCACACCTGTGTGCCCAAAATAACCTCCGACTTATAAATATAGGCATTAAGAAACTCATTCTCACTGAGGGGAAAATAAAATCTGTGCAAATATTTTGAGAGTGAAGGTGACTGACCAGTAGAGCAACCTACTAAATGTTACATTGGGTTGGTTCTCCATCCCTGAAAGTTACTTAAATTGAGTGGATTGTTCTTCTAAAGAAATGCTCAAAGTGTATTAAATCAAGCTAATCCTGCAACCTCTGATTTACAGGTTAGACAAGTTGGTGTTGATTTCTTCCTTTTCTGGGCTAATGAAGATTGACACTGTCATTCATCCTTCTCCCAGAGCTGTTTATAAAGCAGAGCTTTGGGGAAACCATTCAGCATTTTAATATCCATTTTAATATGTAAGCACAGCAAATGAAATCCTTGTGTCTGCAGAAGCACAGGCCTATGCCTTACCTCCACTGATTCAAAGCTTAATTGAAAGTGCAGCAGATCAGTGGACTTTCCTGTTTGTTGTGGGTCAGTTTTCCTCACTGTGCTTTCAGGAGGGTTTTGTTCAGCTTTTCCTGGTTAAAGCTAAACAGCCTCTTCTCAGCTGTGGTAAACATTTTTGGTAGATAATAAAGCTTTCTTTACTACCATTCCTGAAAAACATCTACTTGATTCTTAGTGATCTGAGACACTGGACCCTGCTGTATGGAGAAACCGTGATTGGAATGTTCACCTCTGTGTGTTTGTTTTGCTAATTACTGTGCTTTTAAAGTCCTTGGACCCTAAAAGATTTCAGGTTGTCTTCAAAGACTAGTGGGAGGGTCAACAGAAATTAGTGGAAGTCCATTACCTGATTGAGGAAATTATAAGAAGGGGATGGGGCAGGGAATTGATATTTAGGTTGACTCCATTCTGTGTGCTGTGCCTTTCGACTATTACTGTTGTTTTCCACGTGCATTGCATCATAGAAGTGTTTTAGTTTTAAATGTATTTCACAGTAGTATATAACTGTTCCAGTAAAAGAGTTAAACATTCACATGCTGAATGAAAAAGGTTTTTCTCTGTTTGTTGTTTGGGGTTTTTTTGGCTGTTTTTTTTTGGTGGTTGGTTTGGTTCGGTTTGGTTGGGTTGCTTTCCTTTTTCTGTCTACACAGTAAAAGTCTCTGAATGAGCACTCTTGGCCACAGCAGAATGTTTGTAAAAACCTAGCTAACTATACTGCCATTCAACCTAATTCAACTTAATCCAAGAAGCAGTGTCACTTTTTTTGGATTCAGCTTGTATCAGCGTGGGTACACAGTACTCTCTCTCAGCCTGATTCATCCCTTCTTGTGGTACACTTGTTTTTCAGAATGCCTCATCTTTGACCTCCGTCCCATCCCTCTTGAGTTTTCTAACAAAATCATCAGTTTGGGCAGTGACTGTAGCTTTGTTGTTGTGGGATTTTTTTTGTCCTACTTCAATGAAAGCAGTAATTTTTGGAACAATCTGCAGTTCTCTCAAGTTATTTCATTTCAGAAAGGACAAGAAAAATAAAAATTGCATTTTTCCAAGAATGCTGTAAGGAGGCATAAGGTGTGTTTACAAAACAGGGTTGATAGTTATTGAGACTCTGCTCCAAAGGGATGAGAGTGCCCTTGCCCCTGCCTTGGGAAGTATCATCTGCTGTGTGTAAATGTTGTTACCCCTTATGCATGTACTGATACAGCTGCATGCACTTCACTGAGCATACCTTGGGCTTTCTTGTCATAAATTTGACTGCTATGCAGTTAGAATGCAAAGTAGTGAAATATTGAGGTACCATAGATGTCCAAGACCTGCCTGATGGCAATGTGTTTCTTAAATAAGATGACAATTGTGAATTTTATCAAATCAAATTTTAAAAGTAATTTCTTTTCTGGAAAAAAAAAAACTTTTTACTTTTCTATAGCTGTCAGAAACAGAATTTTTCAGAGAATCATAGAATGGTCTGAGTTGGAAGGGACCTCCAAAGGTCATCAAGGCCAAACCCCACTTCATTAAGCAAGGACATCCTCAATAAGATCTGGTTGCCCAGAGCCCTGTCAAGCCTCACCTTGAATATCTCCAGAGAAGGGCCCCAACCACCTCCCTGGGCAACCTGTTAAGCCTCACCTTGAATATCTCCAGAAAAGGGCCCCGACCACCTCCCTGGGCAACCTGTTATTTATTAGACTCCCATTTTCTGCCCTCTTGAAGTGATGGGACCATAATGGAAGTGAAAAGCAGACCAAATGCATGCATGTGTGTCTTGTTTGAGGAGAATAAAAGCACCAGCAGGAAAACTAGTAAAACACTGGTGAGTTAATTCAGAGTAAAAACTAGAAAATACGAAGAAATTTAATTTCTTGAAGGAAATTTGTCTTTTTTACAGACACTGAATACTTCCTAGTTTTCTACTTCCCATTTATCTTCATCTTTCATTTTTGTAACCGTCCTTTAACTGTAAATACATAGATGCTTAAGGAGTAAACAGGAAAGGAAACAATGAAATAAGAAGCACCAGAAAAGAAAGACTGCATGCAGTTAGTGCCCCTCTATTGATTCCCTTTGAATGTTTGTTGGGCAAGTAATTATTCAGGGTGATGTGGTGAAAGAGTTGGTGACCATTTCCCTACAGAAGCAAACCTTATTTTAAAAAAATATTTTAAATGCTGCAGTTCAGTGTGGAAAGGCCACAACTGTTTCCTCAAGTAGCAGAGTTTCAATGTCCCTCTGACTTCTGCTGCAGCAGTTGGTGCAGTGAGGCTGATCAAGAGCGAGAAGGCTCCCAGGCCTTGGTCAATAGACAAAGGAGTCTTTGCCAGGAGCTGAAGGTGCGTGTTTGGGGTAGACAGAGAAGACACTGATTGGCCTCAAGTTACCTTACTCCAGCATCTGATTGTAGCTGTAAATTTAGGGGATTTGCCTAACTTTGCTGAAGTGATTGCTGGTTTTCTGGCCAGGTAGCTAAGCAGCCTGACCCTTTGGTTCAATCTTTTTCTCTCATAGTAAGAGGAGAAGACAATTTACCACAGGTCAAGCTATTAATCTTAAACTTCTATTGACTTAAACTAATAACAGACTTGAATACTAATGAGAGATTAAAAGCACAACATACAAATATATCACTGTTCCAGTTTACCTGATGACATAATTAAGAGCAGAATGCCAATTAAAGAGCTACTGTCTAACAGCCCCCTGAAAAGAAAGCAGGAACTAAGAATGAGCTCTGTCCCAGGATGTTTGTATAGACAGAACTCACACCCTAGAGGGCAGAAAATGTAGCCCTGCTCTCAGGATCTGCACTTGATCGTTGTTGCAGGAAGTGGAGGAAACAGTGTTACATGGAATGATCAAAATTTAGAGCGCCTGTATTGTTATACTCAAGAATTATTATTGCCTGCTTGCCAAAGAAATGGCTGTTTAATCTGTCTTTCTGCACATCCATCTTCGTACTGCGAATGGCTACGAGTCACGGAGAGATCGACAGGGAGAAACCCTTAGCTTCCCTCATAACCAAGCGCATGTTAAAAGGATTTAAGGTCCAAAAAGTAATGAAAGGTCGGTATAATTTCATGAAGATTTTATTGCAACAAGTATTTCCCCAACTTTTATTTCTGGAAGAGTCAACACTTAGCAAGGACAAGGCATGGCTTAATAATAGGCAATGTTGTGGAGTCATTTTAGTGATTGTTTCAAGCATTCTCTAAAGGAGACAAAACAGTTCTGTTCCCAACTGGTCTGTGACACCACTGCGGTCTTCAGAGCATCCTTGCAGAGGCACTGTGCTTGGAACAAAGTGACACTAATTTCCCTTGGAGATGTTCTGCTGTCTTCATATAGTGAACATGAAAGTAAGGGTGTTATAGAGGGTATCATCACAGAGCATCCTTAGAAGAAGGAGGTGCTTTTTGTGTGTTTCCAAGGCTTGGGGAGTTCACCCATGTGAGCTTTGCCCTGTTTTTAACCTCACCAACTGTGAAGGCAAACCTGTGTGAGAGCATGGCCTCCATGTTTTCAAAGCCTGGCCTCCAGTCTTTGCATAACTGCTGATTTAAAAGACTCATTTCATTATGGATCGACTTTATTTCTCTTCATTGATTTTTTTTCTGCCTTGCAGGTGTCTTAACTCAATATATTTTATTTATAAAAATATATTTATNAAACAGTTCTAGCTACTGTTTTAATTGGCAGAACTAGAAAAAACCAAAACGAAACAGCAAAACAAGAACATGGCTGAAATGCATTATTGAAGGTCATTAACTTACATAGCATTGTATTTAATTGGGACAATATATTTACTTTTAAGAACCCTATGAATGCTCATTATCATTTATTTACCAGGCAGTACAGTTCTAAATTTTCATTACTTTATGCTGGAAATAAAGATGTGTAATTGAATTAGCTTAAACAGAGAGCCTGGAGAGGCATGAGAGTAGAAAGATTGTGGAGAAGGTTTTGGTAGATGCTTGCAGACCTCTTACATGGCTTCATTTGGTGGAGATTTCTGCATCTTTGTGTCTCCTTGGAAAACTTACAACACGTTTGAAGGGTGTGCTGTTTATTTTCTCTGTGTTGTTCTTATGTACTGAGATATTGTAGTGAAAATAGCTGGGTGGGGTGTAACGAATCTTTTCAAAGACCTTCCTTTGAAAGAGGCTTTTTTCCAGCCCTTGGTGGTCACCACCCTTTTTCCTGTGGTGTGCACACCTCTCATTGTTCCTACCCACAAAGCCCCCTTGTGTGAACTTGTCAGCAAATGTGCCAGTGTGATGAGATAAAATGTTGTGGGATTTTGGTCTGAGCTGGCCAAAGTGCCAGAGTTTCTACCTTCAGGAGTCAGCCAGCATTGCCCAAGGGTTAAGGCAGTTTTAAAACTCAGGATTTGTCAACAATGTTCAGTGTAATTCCCTCGACCATTTATGGTTGAGTGGGTTTGAGGCTGAAGTGTGGCTGTGTGTGCTACTGATAGTAAAGTCATGTGATGGCAATGTTTGTCCCTTAGGCTTGAAGTGAAACCTAATTGAAAAACTGTCCTCATTACCTGTGTTTGTGCCATCTTGATAAATAATGCTACTTGTGAGCTGGGATGGGCTGGGATGTGGTTAGTGCCCCATCTGAAAAACGAGGCTAGTTTTGATTTCAACTTCTGGAGGCCTCCTCAGCGTATGAATTGCACTTTCTTCACCTCTAGCCTTAACCTGCTGGAGAAGAGATAAAGCACATCCTTTGGTATGTGTTTTTTAGTGTAGGTAAATAGTTGAGTTATCTGCAAAGGGATCTTAGCAATACCTGCTGAGCTTCTGAGCAACAATATGTATGGACCTCTAGATTAGCTGTCAAAATTGAGTGATTATTACAGGTAATGCCATGAGATAAGGATCTGTAATGTCTCAAACACAAATCATTGTTAGAGATCTTGGGTTGTTCATTGGCATAACCTTATCTCGGCTGCAGGGGTGCGATTCCTGCTCCAGTTGTGCTGCAGGGAATCTTGCACATGTAAGTGGGAACTATGGAGAAAAGCAGGGTGGTTCACTTGTCACCACCAAAAATTCTTACAACAAATTTAGTTTTGGTCAACCTTGAAACAATCCTTTCTGTTGTATTGTTTAATGGATTTAGTGGTGGCCTTTTTAAGTGTGCAGGTTATCTCTGAAGCTTGCTGCGTCTTGGCTACTAGTAAAGAGTTGATTGCCACAGGGAAGGAATCTACGATCCTGTATCTTGATGGAGCAGAGCAGTGCAAAACCAGTCTGGGGAGGGAAGACTGAATTTAAGTGGCTTGTTACTTCTCTGAGATTTGACTGCATCCTGGGCTGCTTGCCACATCCTCTGAGATAGCAGGCTTGTGCTGGCGTGGCCAGTACAGGCCAGGCTCCACTCACAGCATTGTAAAATAATCCAGGACCAGATTAATGGCTGCCGAAATCCTAATACTTATCTTTCTGGTTCAAGGTACTCATAAAACTAGAGAAAAAATGGTAGAACATAAATCCTGTAGACATTGTTTTGCTTACTGTGATTAAAATTATCAGACCCTGGTGACATACTGTGAACCTAATGCTGTAAAAGAAATAAGTGCTCCCGAAGCTTCGGTAAGCTTTTCCAGCATTCAGCTCCCAAAGTACTATTTACTTGCTGTGGCAACTTCAGTATTCACAGTGATACTTTAAATTGCAGGTGCAAAGTGTTTTCCTTTAGTAGCTGCATTATATACAACTAGTGATACAAAAGAAGATGCTAGTGGTAAAGGCACTCATCTCAGTGCCACCTTGTTTTCAGAAATAAATGCCAGGAATGGTCATGAAAATAAATCAAATAATTAAGCTGTTCTGGATTTGTATTAAGATTAAAGATAGCATCAAAGCTTCAGACATTAGAGTTCATAAGGAATTTATGCTATCTAAAGAGCTGACGTGTTCCCCATTCAGTAAAACATATTCCTGGGCTGTGTTACTGTCAGCTATGGTGGTCCTAGGATGGCATGGACATCATGAATCGTAAATGTGCTAAAAGACACTGCAGGGTCCAATCGTGCTAGCCAGGAATCCTTTGTAAAGGCCTAATGAAAATGGAAATGAGTTCCTTGCTCTTACCACAGACTCTTCCCTCTCTGTCCCTGAGAGACTCCTATTTCTCATTTTTCTACCTCCCATCATTGGTTTTAAACTTGGAGGAAAGAATTGTATCATATATTGCTATGGCTGTAGGTGCCAAGGTTTACTGAAGCGGCAGTCATTTGTTGTTTATTGGGTATAAACAGGAATGCAAGAAATCCCCCAGTCAGACCAAGGAGTTGCTGGTGAGTTACTGTGAGTTAGGGCAGCTTTAAAGGAAAGGTGAAAAGCTTTTGATTTCCTTAGTTTTGTAATAGCCCTTTCTGCTAGTAGCTTTTCTTTTTACCTTCAAACTCTCATTTCCTCTGTTAATAAATTCCCCGTTTTGGCCTCCATTTGTTTTGTCTGTACTGGGTACCATATCCCAATGTGCAGCAACACTGCTTTAGCCATGAGTACTCTGCATACTTTC
>VWYK01065828.1:0-13086 GCA_013399775.1 Semnornis frantzii | reverse complement strand
ACTCAAGTCTTAGATGTGTTTTCTGAGATCCTTTCAACAAGTCTCTTCCCTTTGATTAATTAATTTCATGACATCTTGCAGAAGGTAATTACAGATCTGTCAATGAAGTCATAAAATAATTGCAACAATTCTCCTGTGCGAGAGTTAGAGTAAATACCATGACCTCCTTTTGCATTCAGTTTGCTGAATCAATTCTCTGAACGCTAATGGTCAAACAAATCTATGCAGCAGTTCAGGTAATGGTTTGGGTGAAAGCCACTTCAAGCTGCCATATAAAGTCTCCATAATTATTCAAAATGCCTACTCCATTTTAGTTCTATTTTCTATACACACACACTCCCTGCAAGTGTGTGTTACCTTTATGTACTTAAGCCCACTGCCTTTGAAAAACATGTCAGTTAGTTTTGTAGATTTTGGCCCAGAATTAATTCATGTGGCGCATGTTCCCTGCTGATTCCCTTCTGCAAAGAGGTACATGAGAAAACAGAAGCAAAGTCTGAGACATCAACTGAACATATTTCTTTTTAATTTTTTTTCCTATCAAGGATCTCTTTGTGGTTTCATGGTGCAGGCCTCAAAGATCTTTAGCATTTTGGCTAGAGGGAGTATAAGAGCACTGTTGTATCACTGCCATGTGTACCTGAGCAAATGAGAAGAAATAGTCTTGTTTTGCTTTTTCCAGGGGTTATAGTCTCATCTTTGAATAGTTGGCTTGAAAGATAAGCTGGCAGTGTGATTTAATATGCAGAGTAATACTTCCACTTTTTAATTAAATTTATCTGTGTTGTGAAACTTATTCAGAAGGAGATTAAACAGAAGTACTCAAAGCTAAAATACCATTCAAGGTGAAAGACAGTGGTATGATTTCTTCCCTCTTCTCTATGCCTGGAACATCACATGACAAAATGTCTGTAACTTTGTGTGGATTTTGGAGTCATAGAGCCAAGATATGGTAGTACTTCCCTTTGGAGAACAGAGCTTTGGACCTGAGCTAGTATTGCTCCTTGGGGAATGTCAGCAGAAAAGGACATGGCACAGCCCTTGGGTTAGCATCTGTCAGGTTTTTAAGCATTCTGTCCT
Organism: Semnornis frantzii; assembly: GCA_013399775.1. Classification (NCBI taxonomy): domain Eukaryota; kingdom Metazoa; phylum Chordata; class Aves; order Piciformes; family Ramphastidae; genus Semnornis; species Semnornis frantzii. The sequence continues at coordinate 12,006 of VWYK01065828.1, read as the reverse complement.
AAGATGATGTCTAAATGCTTTCTTCTTTCTCTTATCAGTGCAGTTGGAGTTCAGATACTAAGTGTAATTTTTCTTCAGCTAATGATATTTCCTTAATATCAGCATTGCTTGAGGCTAAACGATTCATTTTAGTGAAGAGTAATGTCGGTAATGATAGAGATCAAATTATTTTGCTAATTCTCCAGAACTTTGCTCTTTGTAAGTGAAAAGATTCATATTTTTTTTTTAAGAGTAGAAAGGATTGGTTCACTTATCAGCTTTTACTTGAGAAACGTTTTGAAACTGTAAATGCTTCCTATCAGTGTCAGCTTGACAAAAATATTTTCAAGTTTGTTGTTACCTCCACGCCAACAGAAACAATGTTTTCTCAAATGAGTGTTCTGAACACAGCAGTGGGTTCATAGAAACTAGATGGTTCAACACTGCAGAGAAAAAGGATGCCATAGTATGAGTATACTCTTAGAGTACTTACAGAATAAACAAATACTTTTGTTTCAGAGCCTTGGTGATACTTCTGGACAGCTTCTGCACATCATTCATACCAAAAGGTAACTTTGAAGCCTGAAGTTCGGGAACTTTTTTTGCACAATTGTCAACTATGTGACTAGGGAAAAAAAAAAAAAAATCTGTGAATGTTCTGGGTTTGGCTGGGATAGAGTTAAGTTCTTAGCTAGTAGCTGATGGTGTGTGTTTGGGTTAGGATGAGAACAATGTTGATAATACAGCAGTGTTTAGTTGTGGCTAAGCAGTGCTTACAGGCTTAAGGACTTCTCAGATTCTCACCTCACCAGTGAGGAGACTGGTGGCACAAGAAACTGGGAGTAGACACATATAAGATTGCTGACCCAAACCAGCCAAAGGGCTACTCCATAGCAAGTGATGTCATGCCCACTGCATGAACTAGGGCCAAAGCTGGCTGGGGGCCACTACTTGGAAACTGCTGAGCATCAATCAACAGGTGGTAAGCAATTGCACTGTGGATTAATTATTTTGTATATTTCAGTTTGTTTATTATTATTTCACCTTTCCCATTGCATTTGCCCCTATCTCAACCTGTGAACTTCACTCGTCGTTGTTTTCCCCAGTTCTTTCCCCCATCCCACTGCAGGGTTAGGGGAGGGAGAGGGTTGATGCCTGTGGTTTAGCTCCCTGCCAGGATAAACCATGATGGAATACTTAACTAACAAATCTCCAACTGTAATAAAAGATACTAAAAAATTATATGTTTTGACATATAATCTGACATTTAAAATGTAAAGAATTAAAAAAACCACCCTGTGTTTTAAACTGCTCTAGAAAATGTGGAGAGAGAATGGCCTCAGTTCCTTGTCTAATGAAGAAAATTCAGGTGTGGGAGTGGGAAAAAACCCACAGTTTTCTGTCATTTTTGAGATCTGGCCCGAGGACAGTTCAGGCTGTGCCGGTAAGTGCTTCTATAAAGGATGCTTAGCTGCCTGTGTTTTAAAGGACCTCTGCAGTCTGGAGATCTCTGTGGTCTTGCAGTTGCATCTGTCTCAGATCTAGCTTATCCAGGTGCATCCCACGCATTCCTGCTGTGAACCAATCCAGCTTTTGGAAATTGGTGCTAGATAATGAATGGGTTTATTTATATCACTTCTAGATAGCAACCTATTATTATTTTATATCTAAGCAAGAGAGAAAGGCACAGAAGACAGCCAAACAAATAGCATTTTGGCAGCAAAAAGCCTGGTAATAAAAATATTAATTTTTACAAGGAAAAGAATCCCATAAGCCTTTGGTCTGGACTATCATTTTTCTGTCTTTTGGAAAGATGCCTTGAGCCACTGTGGGAAGTGACCTTAGATTACTGTAGGTAAGCAGCCTTCTATTAGGTGCATACTGAAATTTTATAGCTATTCCTTTACAGATTCTATTAACTGGACAGTTAAATACTGTTTAACAGTTTCAACTTAATCAGAAATTATATATTTTTTGCCCTTTCGAGATGTCCTATAGCTTAACAGAAAGTAAAACTGTCACCTCAGCACCAGGACAAGAGGGAATGGTTTGAAGCTGAGGAGGGCAGGGTTAGACGGGATCTTAGGAAGAAGTTCTTCAGTATGAAGATGGTGAGACTCTCGAACAGAGTATCCCGGAAGGTTGTTGATACCTCCTCCCTAAGGGTGTTTGAGACAAGATTGGATGAGACCTTGAGCAGCTGAGTCTAGTTGAGTTGCATCCCTGCCCTTGGCAGGGAGGTTGGAGTAGATGATCTCTAAGGTCCCTTCCAACCTAAGGCATTCTATAATAGTTCTACAGAAAAGCAGGCCCCAGGGGTTCACGGTCACAAATCCAGGTAGGATTACCAGGAAGATAATGGTTATATGGGGTCTTCAGAAAATGCTAGTGGTGTTTTAAAGATTTTTCTATAGGTTTCTGATAACAATGTGGTTTTCAGTGTAAGGCAGGCTACCCGTAGCTTTCTTGAAGTATTGTAGTGATTTTAAGTTGTCTTTTATCTTTACTATATTGTAGTGTCAACTGTAGACAGCATAAAATGCTTCCAATTGGAGGAAGGAAAAAACCACAATGGCAGAGACATCTTCTGTAACTTAACCATGAACTGAATATGGTAGAGCAAGCAATTTACAAAACCTCAGCACAGAAAGGCCCCTGCCTCCTCCCTTTTTTTTTCTCATTAGCCAATATGATGCAGTAGGTAACCATTTTGTTTGAGTAACAGATGAGATTATTATAAGATTATGCAGTCACTCAGTTTTAATCATCTGAGTGGGAAATCTCTGCTTTCTTATCAAAAGGCAGTAGATGAAAACTGACACCTCCACAGATCATTATGAAGGTAGCCTTGTATGAAGGGACCACTCATCTCCCTTCTCTTTAACTGAAACTGCTGCTGAGGGAGTTACATACTGGGTGAAAATGCCTTGATTAAAACAGACTGGAATCCAAATACAATTAGACTGAGGGGATGCAGAAATGTTTTATATTCATTGGGTATCATAATGAGTGCATAACGTGAAACAAAAACAGTAGGAAAAAGCTCCATTTCCTCATAATTTTTCCAAAATGACAAATTAAAACAAATCTGTTCTTCCAGACGCTGGCTGAAAACTTCGTCTTTTGGGATGTCCATACAGAACATACAATTAAAAGCCCAAACCCCTTAATGCAATTTGTGCACTTGCTCCAGCAAGAAATGTTTATTGTTCTGTTACTGGTACAGAAAATACTTCATGAGGCAGAAAGAGATCTAAGAAGTGAGAGCTTTGTCTTCTCGTAGGGATAAAATGTATTGCAGAACTACTCATGTGGCTATTCTGTTTCAATGCGGGTCAGAACACTTGCATCTTAGAACTGGACAGTCAGACCTGTGTACACAACTTCTGGGTCTACAGATTAATATTGGGATAAACCCATTGTTTGGAGAAGAGACAATATTTTGGACAATGTAGTGTAGAGTATGTGTGTTTTACTATATAGTGCACATTCAAGTGGGAGAGGAGAAAACAATGTTCATGTAAATGGAGTGGATTTGAGTCTCTCTCTGGCTACTTTCTCTGCTATATGCTGATAACTTGTAATTTCTTGTAGAAAATAAAATACAAAAGATGATGGGAAAGGGTTTGACCCTTTTCCAGACACAGCCCTGAGGCACCAGCAGCCTGGCTGAGGGGCTGGGCAGTGCTGCCCTGGGGCAGCTGGAACCAGTTGGAACTGGTTGCACCCGGCACGGGGCAACCCCTCAGTTGCTCTCACAGAGACCTTTGCAGCCCCTCACAGCGCCCGGACACGTAAGGCTGATGTTATCCACAGGCACGCCTTGAAGTCCTGTTCTGTCCTTGGCAGTCATACAACAGGCAGATCATTTGGTATTCGTAAGACTTCATCTGCCTGCAATGATATTAAAAGTTTACAGTTTGTACAGGGCACATCTGTTGCATGGAGGGTCCCTTGGAAGCAATGGTTTTTGCTTAGGCTTTAAGGCCTTACGTGTTTACCTTTGATGCATTATTTAATTAACTTACCTTATAAGACTTCCGAAGAGCTGCCTTTTGAGCCATCTCAACCCAGTAAAGCTTTTCTCCATGTCTGAGTCCGTATCTTCTTCTAGAGCTGGGAAGACAGATTTGTATACAGGGTAACATTTCATTTCACAGGTTCCATAACTTGTGTTGTTAATGGTTCATAATGCAGGATGCGCTGTACAACCTACAGCTAATGAGTTACATGCTGCAAACTGTGGATCTATATTGACTTGCCAAGTGTTAAACAGTTTGTCATTACAAATGCTACCTATATCTCTTTGTATCTTCTGCAGAGATTGTAAACAAGCTGTATGGATGTGTTCTTGAATGCCAGAGGAGGGGTTGTTAGCTTTAACAGCAGAGCCTACCATCTTTGAAAAGAGAATTTGAAAAGGTGTTTCCAGTTCTGGCTTGGTTTTGCTCTGACCAGCAGCTTTAGCAACTTTTGGGTTTTTTTTATTGCGGCAAAGATGTATATATTTGCTTGCCCGCTGAAATTGGTACAGTACTTTAATGACAGAAATAACAGTTCCAGGCATTAATTTGGTAGGCTAATAAAGATATTTTTAAAATTTCCTCTCATGATTCAGGGACAAAGCAACCAGCAACAGGACTGCCACAGCCCCTTGGCACACAGGGCTGCAGACTTTGAGATCCCTGTATTGCTGCTGCATTCCTGCAGCATATTTATGGAATTCTGATTCCCTGCAATGCCTTGATGCAGAAGAATTTCACTTAATAGACAGAGATGGATGACAGGCTTTTGGGAGTGGGGTAGGAGATTGTTATTATGTAGTTTACCAACTGATATTCCCTTCTCACTAGTGGTAATTGGTGAATGTTTCTGCAACCTGAAAGTGCAGTTGTTCTGCTACTACAATAGGGTGTCATTTCACTGTAAGTGGCAGGGTGAATCATGGCAAGCACAGAATATCCAACAGAACAAATAATTTGCTGACTTAGTGCTATCTGTATCTCATGATGTGCAAGTAACTAAGGCAATTTTTCCTAAAAGGAGGAGTAAAATGCTAAAATTGCTTTTTTCTTTATTCCCTTTCACTCTGTCTTCCCTCCCCCCTGCTCCCCATAATAATTAGACAAAAGCCAACTAAATACAAGAAAAATAATAATTTCTGGCAGACTTAGGACTGTCTGAGTCATCACTCCTTCACAAAGACCTAGGGCCCATTTCCTTTTCATTTTATTCCTTTAGATTTATAATGTTGTTAGGAAAAAGAGATTCAGCCTCTTGGTCTATAAGAACCTGTTTAAACATAAAGAGGCATTTACTTACAAATAGCACTGTATTGCCTATGCATTTATCTTGACAGTCCACTTTAATTTATAAAGCATAATGTGCTTGTAACTCAGCCTGAGAAATGTAGTTTAGCAAGCACTATTGACTTACTAAATCTCCCTTCTCCCTCTTATTGTAAATCTGATAAACTAAGAGAAGCATTCTGGGTACTAGAGAATCTAAATATTTAAGCGGGGTTCTTCAAGATGATCTTGATAGCACTTCACTTAAAACAGCAAGTTGAAGCAATAGTTTATCCTCTTGTGAAGTGGTTTAATCTTTTCTTGATCATTTCTCAAAGATGTGGATGTGCTGTACAGTAGAATTGCCAGATTTGTGCTGAATTGCAGCTTTAGAAGTCATTATACTGAAAAGGTTATCTAAATTGAATGGCTTTAAGATGACTTGTACAGTTGTTAGAAGACTTCTAGCCCTTGATATATTTGACCGCACAACCTGATGAGATTCATGTGCACTCTGAGATGCAAGCTTTAAATGTGTTGTTTGCTCACTAATTTGCAAAATGGAAGTGTATGTTTTCCCATTTCTGACAAAGGAGGTGCAACATTTTACTTTAACTTGGTGATTAAATACAGACCAGTTATGTAAATCCCATAACAATGATCTACTTGCCATACAAATAGTGCCAGGGAGATAGGATGTTGTAGTTGAATCATGGGTTACAAGCTTAAACACAGACTTCACACTTTGAATGTCTGAATCCTCTTGCCCTAATACTTTAACTACCTTTCAATTTCCAGAGAAAATATAGGCTCCAAGCTTCAAAGAAATCTAGTTCAAAAAATATTTGTTTTTTTACATTGTTTGTATTTCTTGTGGCAACTTAACTCTTGTTTAAACAATGGAACTGCATTTCATTGTGTCATCTTTTTGTTGCTGTGAGTACGTTCAGAAGTAGTTTAAAACTGATGACTTCACTTACTCTGCTTTTTGGTATAGCAAGAGCTAATGAGAGTTCTTAACAAATAATACTGACAAATGTTTTACTCTGCTTTTATTACTAGGTTTATATTTNAAAGCTCAAAAACTATGTTTTCATTAAATGATTTTTAAATTTTTTTTTCCCCTCTCCCCAATATTTTACCTACTGGCTAACTAAAATAAGATGCAGCACTTGTGTGGTGTTCAAAGAAAAATGTACAGTTGTACTATCTTACATAAGTATGTTATTGCTCTGAGTATGCAAGAGATTAGGGAGGCACCATTTGTATCTGTCTCTACATTCTTAGCATCATAATACTCTCTCCTGCAACTGCCTTCTGTATTAAGGTTTTCTCTTAATAGCTTTCTTCAGCATGACTTTTATATCCAGTTCTTTCTGGTTTTCGTTACCAACCTTGATCTAGCAAGATGTTGCAGAGAGATTATTCTAGTACGAATGGGAGAGCATGATATCTGTTCATGGACAGATGGCTGAACAGTCCCCTGCACTAAATAATACTGAGTCTCAAGCCTCTCCTTTCTCCAACTGTGCACCTTCCATTAGAACAAAGAATGAATTTATTTATTAACTGTATTTATCATGGCAAATCTTCTTTTGCATTCATAAACCTGTTTTCATCACTGTAATGGTGAAATGTACCACTCACCTGTAGTGGAAAGGAATGTTAATGCCCTTAACGTTTTACACAGTTTTTATTCAAGCTGGGGACCCTACAACTTCAAAATTAAGGGGAAAAAAAATAATCAGCTATGGTTATTTAATGTTATTCTTGCTTAGAGGGATGTAAATTCTGAAGGACTTGGAAGATCCTAAATATGTTATTTTTATTTACATAAATGGCACTGAGGATGAGGATGGACCTTGTGTACCTGACCAAGAATGCAAGCCAGGTCCTGATCCCTGCTGTTGATTTCAAGCCCACAGGAGCTGGCTAATTTATAAATAGTTTTTGCTGTAGCCCCTGCAAGTCAGCAATTTTCCTACCAAAACAAATAAATGGTAGTCTAATTCTCACATAAATCCTGTGCTGTAAATAAGTAGAAAAAAAAAAAAAATCACAAGATATTTGACTTTATTGATTGCCCTATTACTTTTTAGGGGAATTGCAGACAGAATTTGTGTGTTGACTACAATGTAAGAAATGCTCAGCAGTATAGAAGGGGTAGTTGCCAATTGTAAGAATGTCATGTACAATTGCAGGACTTCTGTGAAGAGTGAAACATCCCAAAGAGTCTAAAGTCTAGAAGACTTTAGAAGCAGTGGTTTGTCAAAGGCTCAAACCATTCATAGTGATTCGTAATCTCAACATGGAAAGAAATTGGGTTTTTTTTTCTTGAAGACACTGAGGCAGAGAAATAGAGGTAATAAGGAAGTGTTTAATCAATTAAGAATTGTCTTAAAGGAAAACATATTTGGACTTTGGAAGGACTCAAGTCCTGTATTATAGATTCAATGAAATCTTAGACAATTTCATATCCAGAAAGTAATGTTTAATAATTGTAAGCAAAAGAACAGTTTAAACCCAGTAGGTTGTAACTTGAGTGGTAGGTACTTGAAAGTATTCACTGAGATGGACGTTTGCAGTGTGTTAAATTGTGGCTTGGACCACATCCCAGAAGAAGGTAACTTCTTGCCTACAAGAATACTTTACATTAACATGACCTCTCATCTCAAGCTACCAATGAGCTTGAGAAAAAGAGAATATGAAGAATAGGCAATGGCAGGTTGGTGACTCCTCACCTCAAATTCTTTCTAGGTTTGCTTGTATTTTACCAACTCTCTCTGAAGAAAAAGGAAGCTGACATACAAACATAATTTAGTAACAAGCCAATTCACACAGACATTGTCTGTCTGGTGATCTGTTCGGGCTGTAGTCAGGAGCAGAACAAGGATGAATTTCTGATTAGATGTTTATACACGGACTGACCCCTGGAGGCTCTCATTAGGCAACACAAACTGGACAGGCTTGTGAAAGCTATCAGCTGATGCTTAGGGGATTTGCACATGAGAGAGAAGATTGACCAGAGTTCACCCTCCATAAAGTAGTTCAGGCATTAGAAGCATGAGAACTACAGTAATGTTCAGCTTTGTATGGGCTAATTGAACAATCTAAGAAGCTATAGCTTGTGAGTTCAGGTAATGCTGCATGGTACTGAATTCTGGGTGGGTTCAGGTAATGCTGCATGGCATTGTACCCTGCAGACACCTAAATGAAATCAATGCACTCCTAAAGGAGCTCAGTAGCAAGGCCAGCAAGAGCTGCTGAGTGCTAAGCACTTAGGGAAATCTGGTCATTTTATTTTAACATGATTTATTTGACTTAAGTTCAAGATATGAAATAAATCGCTTTTATGTTTCCTTAGCAATATAACTGGAATCTACTTGTGCACGTTATCCATGGCTGCTCTCTGACGTTTGTGTGTTTATTATGCACAGCAATTAAACACCCCTTTTTTCCTAGACAAATTAGAGCCGTGCGAGTTTGTGATTCTGCTGGCAGGCTTACAAATCTTGCTGTGCAGAGCTCATAGTGTTTTCTAATTTTTCTGTGTCATGATGTATCTTGTATGACTAGGGTTGTTTCATTTTCATAGCAAAGTTGTAATGATTTCATACTGATTAAGTGGAAATAATGCCAACTTCTGTGGCTTCTTTGCTTTGCTTAGTTTTCAGAAGACTGCACCAAAAATACTTCCTCTTATCCAAAACAGGATGAAGTGTGTTCTCTGTACTTACATATACACACATTTGTGAGCCTGTGCATACTGGCATATATTTTCAGCAAGGATTTGCATCTATGTGTATAATATACGTAATTACATAGGTAATTGCTACTAACTGTAATGATAATTTATGGTTACATCTCTTGCAGCATGAACACCAGTGTACCTTTATGCTGCAGTGTAGCATGTATGTTCTTGTCCTAGTTTCATTAGGACAGAATTCTCAGCCAGCCACAGGCTGCAGATCATTCAAAGTTTGGAGTTAGCCAAGGAAGCTTCACCAAGCTGCATACAGGTGTATCACATACCATAAATGTCACACTCAGTACAAAGGACCAAGTTTGATGAGAACAGGTGCTTCTGCTCTTCCTCTTCCTTATTCCACTTCTCTTCAATCCTGGGGGGATTCGCTTATCACTCTGCTCCCAAGGACTGCTTTGCTGTGCATTGTTATCACCATGTGTTCACTGGGCTGAGTATAATTTTGTATACTTTATACTGGTATTAGTATTGAGAGTAGTTTTGTAGTTTCATTAAATCTGTTTTCATTTAGACCCACGGGTCTTCTCTCCACTCCCCAATCCTCCTTCTCTGCTGAGGAAGTGTCATTGGGAGACAGAGCATCTGCTTAGAGTTTAGCCCAAGATCCAGGCTAAATTTAGGCATCTTCTCAGCACAGTTACCTGGCAGCTGCCTGGAGAAGAGCAAAAAATCTCGGTTTTGTGTGCCCAACCCTTGTGTTCCCTTGTGGGTAAAGAACGCAGTGTTGTTTGATCTCCACACGCAACATGCGAGCTACTCAGGAGCCCAACTCTGGAAGGCCACCAGGTAGACAGCTGTCGGGTTTAAACAACAGACAGTCAGGCTGGCAGTACATTGTATAGGAACTGGCCAGATTTACAGGGGAAATCTATAAAAAAACACATTGAAATCAACACATTCCCACAAAATATTTTGATTTTTACATGTGGAATGTTTTTTCCCTCAGAAAACCCATTGGAACTGTTCCAGTATTTTTTAATTTTATTTTTCCTTCCTTCCCTTAGATTTTCTAAGCAGAACTGAAGTAATCATCATTTAGTGAGCAATTCTGCGATAGTGTGAGATGCCTCAGAGGGAAATTCTGTGTGTTGCAGAACAATGATACTGCTTGGCATCACTGATAATTCTTTTGCAAGCTTTCAGTATCTCTAAGTAGCCGTTTTACATGCTCAGTTCCTAAACTTTGCTCCTATCTTCTCTGATAAAATCGCATGTCTACAGCAACCTCAAGGGACATTGTGGAGAGGCTGGTACTGGTCTCTTCTCACAGGTAATTTGAGACAGAACAAGGGGGAATGGCCTCAAGCTGAGACTGGGTGGGTTTAGATTGGACATTAGGAAAAAGTTTTTCATGGAGACAGTGGTCAGGCACTGGAATGAGCTGCCCAGGGAGGTGATGGAGTCACTGACCCTGGATGTGTTTAAGGGTCATTTGGATGTGGTGCTTAGGGATATAGTTTAAGGTGAATGTTGTAGGGTTATAGGTTGGACTTAGTGATCCTGAGAGGCTTTTCTAACCTGGATGTTTCTCTGTGCGATTCTGTGTATGTACATCCCACATTGCATAGGTGTCTTAGAAGGAGTAATTCTGTGCATTTGCAATAAGAAATTAGGTTCTCCTAACCAGATTTGGCATTTGACCAAATATTTCTGTGATGTATATATCTAGGGATTTTAATCCTATGAAATCGTATAAGAGGAAGACTGGAAGGAAAAAAACATAAATGAGTTATTGCTTAGATGGGAAAGTGAAAAGACATTTTCAAGAAAAGAAATCCGAATTAATTTATGTCCTTGCACCCACTACAGATGCACTTGAGTTAGAAAGTAAATTTTAAGAGAGATGAGCATGAGGAATAGGGATTTCTTCAAGATGAAAACAAATGACAAAATGGTAGATGGAAAGGGTTGGAGCTGTGCCACCAGGGACAACTGCATTTAGAAAGTGTTGTTCAGTTTAGTTTAAATTCCCAGGGGCAAATCAGGAGGGAGAGGGAAATGTGCTGTGTCTATGTGAAGGGCAATGAAGGCAACTGCAGAGGGGCCAGAGCCTGTGTAGGTAGGGGCTTGTGAAGACCACCATAGTCTGCAAAAGCATTAGCAGTTTCTCCTTCTTTCTCAAAAATAAAAAGTCAGCAACAGAGACAGCAGATCATCTTCTCCAGGCTTAATGCTCTGGAGCAAAATATTATTTTTCTTTCTGTAATGTACCAGATGAAAAGATGCTTTTCTTCTCTAAGTTGTAATTATATATGCCAGTGTTGTAGCAAATACCAGAGCTTGAGTGAAATGTTTTGGCACTAGGAGCTGTGGCAGAATGTCAGTTTGGCAGGATCTGTGCTCCTTCTACAGCACACCAGAAAAGTGGGCTTGGGAGACTCTCCTACACAGGCAAGGTGAAACTTGGATTTGACTAACTGCTTAGTGTGGGCTTAACAAGGAAAATTGCTTGCTGAAGATATGCTGAAGTGTAAAGGGAGCTTGGCCAGGGAGCTTTGGAACGGGAAAGAGCATATCCCGACTTGCTCAGGAAAAATGTTTGTCATGGGTACCAGCTCCTGACAGAGAAACAAAAACCACAGAGCACAGTCTTCTGCCTTGCTTGGAGGAAAGAGATACCCATCTTTCTGGAAGTTCAGCCTTTGGTAGAAATTAATTGAACCAAGATGGTTCAACCATATAATTGTGTCCCTGTTGCTTCCCGGCCTTCTGCTCATGGAGAACATGTTGCTGTTCTTGCTGTGGTCCCACCTCCTTTCTCCTTTGCTCTGTCTTTACTAATGTCAAAATTAGTTTGAAGTGTGAAGGAAAGGGCAGAAATTGCTTGAAAACTTGCAGTCACTGAAGGACCAGCTAACATTAGCCCACCTCCAAATTCACAAGCTTGTGACAGTCTGAAAATGAGATAAAATTATAGCTTGGAATCAATATTAATTCCTAAAATTAGGTTTTCTGGTTTTGCTGACCTACATT
>VWYK01065826.1:20371-96720 GCA_013399775.1 Semnornis frantzii | reverse complement strand
TGGAACAGGTTGTGGATACCCCCACCATAGAATTGGATGAGGCTTTGAGCAACCAAGTCTAGCTGACAAACGTCCCTGCTCATGGCAGGGAGGTTGAAGTGGATGATTTCTGAGGTCTTTTCCGACCTAAGCCATTCTGTGATTTGTCTGCCTCATCCAGACACAAACAGATAGCATGAATATCAAAAGAAGATGCTATTTTGACGTTATGTTGTAATGGCATTAACATAATTATTTCTGAGAATGCAAGTTGTGTGCTTCTGTCTTCTGCAGGTAAGGATGGAACTCAGCAGGAAAGCAGAGAAGAGGACAACCTTTGTGTTGTGGGGAGGCCTGGCCTACATGGCCACTCAGTTTGGGATTCTGGCCCGCCTCACCTGGTGGGAATATTCTTGGGACATTATGGAACCAGTCACCTATTTCATCACCTATGGTAGTGCCATGGCAATGTATGCTTATTTCGTAATGACTCGCCAGGTAGGACTTGCTGTGCTGATGTTGATACTTCAGTAGAAGACTTGATTTGAGCTCTGCTACCTAGAAAAACATAAAAATTCTGCTTCTTAGAAGTAGTTTTGTCTCTTCCTTATGCTGTCAGAATTTAGATGCTGCTTGATTTAATTTGTGCTGTCCAAGATGGTGGTCTGTGGTTGTGTGGTTTTTTGGTGGTGGTCACTGCTGATTTCCTGGTGTGTGTTTGGTGACCAACTGCTTAAGCTGTACAAGATCATCTAAAGACAGGTCATGGTTTCCGTACACACAGCCTCACACGTATCAACTTGGCACTGGAGGCCATCGAGTGCTGTGATTTACCAGACCAAATAAACTATGGGTGCCTGAGATATCTTCTGAGTTTCACGGCAGCCCACCTCCCTGACATGAGATACTGGCCTCTCTAAAGAGACAAAGGCTCGGAGATCTTGTTGGAAATGCTTTTGTTTAGGTATTTCATGGATTCAGCTTCCCCCTCATGTGAAGGATCATTCTCTGGATCCTTGTAGTTGTGACAAACTCTGTGTGGATTTTCTAATATGTGGTTTGTCTTATCGCTCATTTAAACATCACAATCCCACCTAAATGATAAGGGAGGGAGGGTTCATAGGGTCTCCACTGTCACAAAACCACCAAAACAGATGCTGTACATGTTCCACCATGGTGTCCCAAGGGTCTGTCAGCAGCAGCATCTCAGGGGCTGGGCACATGCTCTTGCCAGGGCTGCTGCAATAGTTTCTTCCAAGTGCAGTTAGAACTCCTGCCATGTTTGAACTAAAATGTGATGTTTTGCTCCTGTAGAATACCCCTGGCAACAGCTGTAGTATTGGATTCTTGTTCTGACTTGAGTAGCTTGGATGAGAGGTGAACTCAGCTACTGTTGCTTTAATTATCCATCGCATGTTTATGACTTTGAGAGTAATGGCCAAAGCTTTCTACTAATAGTTGCAGATTTTTTTCTCCCTTTCTCCCCACAAATTTTTTCAGTATTGGAACCCTGAAATGTGTTTGGTTTTGTTCTCCCTTTATGGAAAGATTCACACATTTGGGACAGGAGGGAGGCGATGGTAACCCCCTGCTGGATCTGTGATGTTGGCAGAGAACCAAATGTCTGACTGTAGTGGGTCTGTTTCATGTGATTCACAGCAGCTGGTATGGTTCTGCCTTGGATTTGTTACCAAAGCACCTTGAAAACACACCACTGACCAAGGAGATATTCCCTATTGTATAACATCATCTTCAGCAGTAACTGGGGAGGGAGCTTCTCCAAAGGAACTGTTGCTCAGATGCTGGTCTGGGCATTGGTCTGCTGGTGGGAGGTGATGAGTGATTGCTTTTTGCATCACTCTTAGAGTTGTTTATCTTCACTTATTAAACTGCCTTTATCTCCAGTCCTCAAACTTTCTCTTGGTTTATGTCCTTTTGATTGATTCTCTTCCCCCATCTGGGTGCGGAGGAGTGAATGAGTGACTGGGTGGGGGCTAAGTTGCAGGCTGGGGTCACCCCACCACACTGGGTGAGCTTAGCCAATGCTGTCTGATTTTATGCCTTCACTGACAAGCTATGAGTCACCTCCCCAAACACACCTGATATATACTGTGCTAGTGGTATCTTGCATTGCATCCTGCTGTGCTGTTATTCCAATCTTTTCTCCTTTCTTTTCAGGAATACGTTTATCCAGATGCCAGAGACAGACAGTACTTATTATTTTTCCATAAAGGAGCCAAAAAGACACGATTTGACCTAGAGAAATACAATCAACTGAAGGATGCAATTGCTCAGGTAAGGATTTTTCCAGAAATAAGACGAAGAAACTACTGCTCACTCATTCTTAGTTGCTATTATTAGATGCACTTCAAACAAGACTGGATGTATTTTAGGTTTTCGGCCCATTTTCTTGTTGCAACCCCAGTGCAATCATTAAATTGCCTTTGATACAGCCAGGAATAGAACTGCTGGATGTGTAAGTCAACGTGAAATGGTTGCCTATCTGTAAGGGCCTTTTAGAAACTGCTGGCAAATCTTGAGTTGCTTCAGGCACTTCATGCCTCAAAGGAGCCTAATTCAAGATTTCCTTTCTTCTCAGCTCCTACACACCAGATGGATTTAGTGAGGCATGAAGACTTCCATCCATTCAGCTCATGTCTTTCTGACGCAGCACTTCAGTGCACTGGATTGCAGTCCTGAAAATGTTTGAAACATTTAGCTGCATTGTTAGGGGCAGTGGAGTTAGATTTCTCATTTTCTGGAGATGGACACTTTTGGCACACTCTACAAATTGTGGTATCTGTTCAGCAAAGGGAGAGATCTTCCATTGTGTTTCTGAGAGCCTTCCTGCAGAAGGATGGCATGAGCAGGAAAAGCAGAGTTATCCTGTTCCTTTTCACCGCTCTGTATCATTATCTGTTTGTTCCCTGATTCTGGAAATGACACAGTAAGATATTCAGGGCAAGATGTGTTCTCCCTCTGCCTTGAAGAAGCAGCTGTACAAGGAGTGGAAGGAAATCAAGGCTTGGCTCTTGGTTTGCTGAGAAAAGACAGAAAGACCTCTTTTTTTTCATGCCCTGCTGAATACAGAATACCCATGGGGGCTGTATTTTCATGGAGCTTTTCTTCTAGAATCAGCCACTCCCATTAACCTAGCTGGGTGATGTTTTTCTTCAAAGAAAAAGTTTCCAGTGAGTTTGAGAATGAGCTCACAGAATCCCAATATGGTGGGTGTTGGAAGAGATGGCTGAAGATCATTTAACCCATCCTTCCTGATAAATCGGAGCCACCCACAGCAGGTTGCCCAGGTGGGCTTGGAATCTTCCCAGATAAAGAGACTCCACAACTTGTCTGGACAGCCTGCTCCAGCACAATCACAACAAAGAAGTTTTTCTTTCTGGTTAGATGGAACCTTCCGGCTTCCAGTTTGTGCCTATTGCGCCTTGTTCCCTCACTGGGCACCACCACAGAGAGTCTGGCCCCATGCTTTTGCTCCCCCACACTGTAGGTCTTGCTGAGCATTGGTCAGATCCCCTCTCAGGCTGCTCTTCTCCAGGATAAACAGCCCCAGGTGTCTCTGCCTTTCCTCCTCACAGAGATGCTCCAGGCCTCTCAGCATCTCTGTCACCTTTGGTGGGCTCTTTCCAGTAACTCCCTGTCTCTCTCAAACTGGGGAACCTAGAACTGTACCCAGTACTCCAGATGTGCCCTCTCTAGAGTAGAGGGGGAGGACAATCTCCATCTGTTGCCTGCGCTCTTCTGAATGCACCCCAGGAGACCATTAGCCTTCCTGACCACAAGAGTACATTGCTAGCTCATGGGGAACTTGTCATCCACCAGCTCCTCTCTGTGGAGCTACTTTCCAGCAAGTCAACCCCTCACCCATTACTGGTGCAGGACTCTATACTTGCCCTTGTTGAACTTTGATGTTTCTCTTTTCCCACCTCTCCACCCTGTTCAGATTGGGCTGAATTGCAGCACAACCTGAGAGGGTGTCAACCACTCCTCCCAGCTTGCTATCATCAGCAAACTTGCTGAGGGGACACTTCATCCAGGCCATTGACAAAGTATTCCTTTCAAGTGGCAGCATGCAGACAAGTCGGAGAAGTACGGAAAAAATACTTTTAAGTCTGAGGATGGCTTCCCCAAACATGAGCTGTGACTTTATTTTACTTTTTTAATGCTTCCCTTCTGGACAGGAGAACCAAGGAAATATGAGAAAGTTTTCCATTCTGTGAAGGGGACTGGGAATGGGAAAGGTGTGCTTGGGAGCTTGTTCTTTATAGTATGTCTTTTACTTTTAGGCAGAATTGGACCTTAAGAGGCTTCGAGACCCACTGCAGGTTCACCTGCCTATCCAACAAATTGATGACAAGGACTGATCAGCAAAGAAGCTCTGAACCCCGGCAAAAAACCTGTTCATAACTCTTGCCTTTTTAATTAAAGCATTGCAGGTGGAAGCTAGGAGGTGGGGTGGGGTGGAGGGTTTTCACCTTTAATCAAGACAAAGGACTATAGGGGGGGGAATATCTTCAGTGTGAAGATGGGACATTGTGGAATGTTAGTTCTGAAAAGGGCTTGGCAATTAGTCATGTTTCAAAATTGTCTGGATGATGATTGTGTACAAATAGATGATATGGAGGGGTTTGTGGAAAGAATGTATTGCTGGGGTTGGAGGGGTATCTTCCAGCTTTGCAGGGTCTGCCTCTTGATAAGACACCAGCAGCCTGCTTAGCTTTTTAAATTTTTCCTTTACCTGATTCAGATCTCTCTTTCTCTTTCAAAATAAAAAGGAGACAAAAAAAAAAAAGCCCAAAAAAGAGCAAGAGTCCAAGGCACCTGAAGCTATGGCTGGTGATCAGAACTTGCACTCCACCGCCATTAACACGCACACTCCTGATCAGACCTGCTCTCTTTTATAAAGTTACTACAAGACTGCTTTCTACTGGACAAAACCGTGAGCCTCCCCTTCCCAGCCCACCCCATGTGCTCCACTGACTTCCTCCTTTGCTTATTTGTAGCACAGAGTGGTTGTAGCCAAATGCGAGAAGGAATGAGTTTTTGTCTGAACATTTGATAATTGATATTTTGGATTATTCCGTAATAAATATTTAAACTTTTGTGTCCCAATGCCCTTGAACTCCTTCTAGAAATCCAAGGCAGCATTGCATGAGAGTTTGGGTTTTTTTCTATATTCAGTCTAGAGGGAGATTTCCCCTCTTCCTACCCCAAATCTGATAGCCACCTGGACTAAGAAATTACAAAGGCTTAAAGAATTATGAAACTTTGGTAGAATCACAACTTTTAAATGATCTGTTTGGGAAGATGGAATAATTAAACTTGATATTTGACTGCTCGTGTAGAGGAATAAAGGTCTCGTGTATGGTCAAAGCATTTTCCTTGCCCCAGAGGCTTTCTGAAAGCCTGGGTGGGGGCTCTTGCAGTGCAAGACACAGAACTGCTTCAGTTCTCTAGCACTTTTCCCCTCATTAAGTAGCTTTAAATGAACTTTGCACCCACAGGTCAGAGTCTCTTAGGAGTGGCTAATGACATCTTTGGTTCTTAGCTGAAAGAAATAGAGGAAGGAAAATCAAGCCATTGCCCTCTTTCCTAGCCAAGGCTGCTGATTTCTAAGCAGATAAAACAACTCTTCATTCAAAGCAGGTCAGTCTGATTTAGCTTCCTGCTGATAAATATCGTGGAGACAGGATGGAGATGGGAGAAGGACATGAAGCTTTATATGCAGAAAGGCTGGCTGCTTTTTTTCCTTTTTTTGATGTTTCACTACTACTCACTGTGTCATGGAAAGAGGCTTCTGTTGATTTTTTTTTTTTGATAGCTCTCAAAAACAAGGAAAGAAAAAATATTAACTAGAAAAAGTATTAAGTAGATGCCAGGTGCCTTGCAGATGTGGAAACACAGCTGGGATTGCTGCCTCTTCTCACTCAATGGCATGTTGGACCGAATGGGTGCATGTTTCTAGGTTGTTGTTTTTTTTCCCTTCCCCTTTTCCTCTGTCTTTCCATTTAATTACATTGTGTGATTATTTTTTATCTGTTTTATCCTGTTTGTGTGATGAATTTTAAAGGGAAAACAAATGAACACGATCCTGTAGCCAAATCCTCGGTGTGTGTTTGGGATGAGGGAGGGAGCATGGAGAAAAGTTGTTCTTTGAAAAAAACAAAACTGAACATGTGTAAAATCCTGTATCATTTATGAAATATGTATAAAAGAGCAATGTACTTCTGGAACAATAAATAACTATTCAATTTTTGAATCAGTGCTCTTGAATAACATTGTTCTCCCCAACTGAGAAGAGAATGTTCTCTGTGGCAGCTGCCTTTCCTGAGTTTCCTCCATTTCTTTTTTTTTTTTTGTTTAGGTGGTTTCTTCTTGACCTTCCATCACTGAGGCCATGGTGGTGCAGCTAATAGCTTTCCTGAAGAAGCTTGGATGGAGATCTTGCTGCTACGCCTAGCCGCATAACACAGGCATCTCAGGAGCAGTTGAGGTGGTGAGGTAGAGCTAGAAATGCTTGGTCTAACAAAGATCTGCCTTTGTTTGACCAGCTTAGTAGCTTCATGTGAAGGCTGAGAAAAGCTGGAGAGCTGTGACAGGTTGCAGGGAAAGAATACGTACGGACATACAATGCCCAGCAACCTGTAAGGTACCCAGTGGTGATGTCAGTGTGTTCTATCTCACATTCAAGTGCCACTTCAGAAGAAAAGTGAAGTTTTAAGCTTCTGTAACTTTTTTTCTGGGCCCTTGAATGGCTGTGGTCTGTTTTGTCATATTGACCTATCTTTTGCTGGTCTGTATCAGCAGACTCTACTTTGTCCTAGCGTATGGGATCCTTAGGATGAGATGTTTTGTTCCAGAAAGTTTTTTACCATGTCTGTTGACTGTTAAAACTAAATGAACAATCCCATGATTACAGAGTTTTTACAACAGCTGACTCCCCTTGTGTCTTTTAAAGTCGGAGAGGATTGTCTCGAAGCTGTTAATTGTTGTGACATATCTTTTAATTGCTGCTTAAATTCAGTTCAGCAAGGCTGATAAACTCTCTTCCTCCAAGCAGAGGAAGAGATGAGTACAGATGAGATGCTGCCTTCCCTACACAATCAATTGCATAAGAATTCATCCATTTTGGCATCCAGAAGAACTCAAGGCTCCAGTTCAGGTCCAGCACCACAATCCTTATTTTGAAAGCAAGAAAAATATATGAACGAACTTGTTCCTTCACATCCTTTAATGGTCTGAAGATGTGGGAAAAGGAGTGAAATAAGAGTCTAGAACTGTACCCTAAAATATAGTCTCTGGTGAGTCTTGGTAGTCCATAGCCCTGAAGACTGCTGTCTCACTTCTCTGCACCACCAGAGCCCATGGTCTCTGCCAGGGGCAGATAACACACCACAGACTCCATTCCCAGTGTCTCTGCTTTTGGGGCCTTTGAGTGCTAATACTGCAAAGAAGGATGAGCTTTGTTTGCTCTCCTGGTCCCTGCTGTGTTATGTCAACAACAGCCTCTCTTGCAGGGGCTGTTTCATGCCTGGGAGCCAGGCAAGTACTAAGGCCTTGTCCTGCTGGCAGTGCTGCCTTAATGTAGCACTGCATTCTGAAGAGCCTGTGAAGGATAAACAACAGCATGCATTGCAGTGTTAAGATGCTGCTTTGTGTCAGTGGTGTTACTTGGTTTGCCTGTCTTCCCTGATTTTCTGAAGGAGCTTCCAAATAAGTCCAGAATGGTCTGAAGGTTCCCTTTTTGCTATGCCTGCAAGGCTCTACCATGCCACATTCTTCAGGGGAGGTGCTCACAGCTCCTTGTCCCTGACAATCAAAGAAGAAACCCTTTTTCTTTTCCCTCATAACCCTTCCTGCCTGTCAAGGCAGTAATGCTGATCACCTTGCTGCAAGTTCTCATTCTTCAACATTGATTCTACAGGGGTGTGCACAATGCTGTGAACCTGCTGGTGGCTGGCAGACCTGTGTCATTGTGTCAGTCAAGTGCAACTGGCTAAGTTGCCCTGTCTTTCTGAGCAGGTAGAACAATTTCTTTTGGTGTCCTCTCTGCTGTGTTTTTGTGTGGAGTTGTAAGAGGTGAACCCTACTCCTGTTTCTGCCCCTGAATGATTTTGGAATTGAGAGTATGCTGTCCATGCCCAAATTCCTTTATCCAGAAACTGAGTGTCTGTAGAAAAACACTGTCAAAATGCCAAGTTCTGCATGTCAGGGCTCCACAAAGGCAAAGGAGATAGCTGAGGTTACCTACCTGTCTGATTTTAACAGAGTTTGCTCATACTTTCTCATCCAACTGAGTTGCTCATACAACTCCCATCCACTCCCTGATCTCAACAGCCCTTCCCATTGTCACTGTGTCCTGCAAGAAGTTGTTTACAGCACCAGGGCCTATCTCTAAGTCCTTGACATGGGTGCAATCCATCTGGGCAGCCTGTCAAGGCTTATTGTGAGCATACATCCTCAAATCCATCGTGGACACTGATCCTGTCATGCAGACTGGGCTCTCCACTTGCTCAGTGCCAGGAAGTGCTGATTAGCTCTTCCGCCTGCTCCTTCTAGCCCAGCTGCAGGAGCTACTCCTGCACCAAGAGCTGCTCTTCACATACTTCGCTCTCATCAATGACTGGTGTGTCTTGAGAGGTAGCTTTGAGGAAGACAAGGCTTCAGCTGACACCAAAGCATCTTACCAGCAGTATGAGGCTTTCCAGCCTAGGCAATGCGGTGAAGAGTTTGAGTTTCTTGTCATGAGGATGGTGAAGCCCTGCAAATCTCGGGGGAAGGGGCAAGAACTGTGGTTGCCACCTTCAAAATTAGCATCTTTTCTTGTATTAAGAATAGATATACCCAGACTTAAACAGCAGCAGGTTTAGAATATCCTGTCTCTTGGGTACCAAGAAGAAAAACTTGAAACGCGAAGCAAAACTTCTTTACTGTGAAGGTGACAGAGCCTTGGAGCAGGCTACCTGGAGAGGTGGTGGAGTCACCTTGTCTAAAGATTTCCAAGACTTACCTGGATGCATTCTTGTGTGACCTGCCCTAGGTGGTCCTGGGGTTGGACTGGATCTCTGGAGGTTCTTTTCAATCCCTAATGTTCTATGATTCTGTGACAATAAAATCCCAATTCTCTATTTAATGTCTTTTTTTTTAATTCATACTGATGACTACTTTTAAGAGATACTTAATCCTAATTCCTTTTCCTCCTTGGCATATCACACTTATTTTAAGGGTAGGGGATCAAAGGTCAGGAACAACATACTTGCCAAGTCTGCCTTGAGATTGTGGGCTCTACAGCACCTCAACTGGAACTGTATCCTTCCTCCCTGAAGATATTTTTGCAGAAGGGAATTTTGTGTGTTTTCCCCCTCCTGTTGGGAGATGTTAGCTACCTCCCTGAGGCTTAGGTTTGTAGTGGCCTACTCAACAGCTTGATGTTGTTGGTGGCAGGGACTGGAGCTGTGTATGCTACCTCCAATGACAGTGCTGATAGGGTTGCCTCTGCTGGTGCTGCTTCTGGAAGACTACAGTTGTCATTTGTCTGTCTTGTGGACTGCAAAAATATTGAGAGGTAAAACACTGAGTCCTGGCATCCTACAATTGTTTTGGTTGAAAGAGACCTTGAAGAGTCCAACTGCTAACCCAGCACTGATGAATCCACTAAATCAAGTCTCTCAGCAGCATATGTACTCACCTTTTTAATGTCTCCAGGGATGGTGACTCTCCCACTATGGGCAGCCTCTCCCAGGGCTTAACTACTCTTTCAGTGAAGACTTTTTTCTTGATGTCCAACTTAAACCTCTCTTGGTAAAATTTGAAACCATTTCCTCTTGTCCTCCAGCTTTAGACTATTCATTCCCTTGAGACAGATATTCAAATGATTTAGGATGTAATCTGTGAGAACACTGGGGCATCTCCTGCTTTAATCCATTTTGGACAACCTGATGGGGGCCCCTTTGGGCCATTTTGGAGGCTCAAAAGTGTTGTGATGCAGTTCGTTTTCCTGTCTTAATTTTCGGTTGTCAATTGCTGATCTAAAACTATCAAATTCCTGTTAGTCAGACATGGAACACCACCTAGGACAATAGAAATAGGTGACAATGAAAAGGTTCAGAGAAATACACACACCTCTAACACAAATGGACAATTCCATTCAAGCTTGTCAGTTTTATTCACCCATTATCTTAAGTATGAATCAAGCTCTCATTGAAAATGGCAAAACATCACTTCCTGTGAGCTCACTATCATTCTCCATTCAATTTTAGTTTCTCTTCTGGGAATTCACATAATCACTTTTGAGGGTTATCTGCCATGCTGGCTTTGCAGAGGATTTGTTCTTTCCTGTTGTTGAAAAAATAGCAACCAAAAAAAAAACAAAAAACAAACAAACCAAAAAACCCAACATCACTTTTCTGGTACTGCACCAATGTCAGCACAATATAGCCACAAAGATTATAATAGTTTGTTGGGTTTTTTTCCATGGGAGCACTGATAGTCATTTCTAAAGTCTCTTTTGTTCTTTACTGCATTTTTTTGTTTTGTTTTGGGTTTTTTTGTGTGGGTGTTGGTTTTTGGTTGTTTTTTTTTTGTTGGTTTTTTTTTTGTGTGTGTGTTCTTGAGAGTCATTCACCAGTGAAAAATCCTCCTCAGCTGGGGTGGAGCAGGGCAGCTTAGCTGCCTAGAGAACACCCAAGCAGAGAGAGGCCACTGAACACTTTTTGTAATGTATGGTCTCTTTCAAGCAGGCAAATACCCAGCTCTGTCTTATTCAAATTCAACATGAAAATAATGAAGGTAGCTTTTTTCCTGCTAGGATTTGAAGCTGACACATCAACCTTAACTCCTTCTGCCAGCCTGCTGCAGAAAGGCAGGGTGCAAGTGGAATGGGGCAATACCTGCAGTGCCCTGATTGTGCTATTGCTATAGGCTCAGCTGACTCTGCTGCTGGAGAGCTTTCTGTCTCCTGGAAGAGAGCTGTAGGACTGTTCATAAGCAGGGGTAGATCTGTACGTGGATATTCATTAAAGAGAAAGCTTTAGATCTCTATAGGAAGAGATATAGGTAGTGAGATGAAAAGGAAGATCCCTTCCTGTTTATTTGTGTAGTCTTTGATATCCGCCACTAACAGTCTTGGTGCATGATTTGCTTTAGTAAAGAACAGGTCTTAGTGCACTACCTCTCAAGACAGGGTGAGAGAATTGGGGCAGTTCAGCCGGGAGAAAGCTCCAGGGAGACCTTATAGCTACCCAGAATCAGAATGGTTTAGGTTGGAAGTGACTTCAAAGATCATCTAGTTCGAACCCCCTGCCATAAACAGGGACACCTCCCACTAGAACAGGTTGCTCGAGGCCGCGTCCAATCTGACCTTGAACATCTCCAGGGAGGGAGCAGCCACAACCTCCCTGGGCAACCTATGCCAGTGTCTCACCACCCTTACTGGAAAGAACTTCCTAACATCAAGTTTAAATCTCGCTTCTTCCACCTTAAATTCATTACTCCTCATCCTGTCATTACAAGACTTTGTCAATAGTCCCTTCTCAGCTTTTTTGTAGGTCCCCTTCAAATACTGGAAGGCTACTCTAAGGTCTCCTGGAAGCCTTCTCTTCTCCAGGCTGAATAGCCTCAACTCTTGCAACCTCTCTTTATAGCAGAGCTGCTCCAGCCTTCTGATCATCTTTGTGGCCTTCTCTGGACTTACTCTGACAGTTCCATGTCCTTCTTGTGTTGGGGGCTCCTGAACTGTACACAGTACTCCAGGTGGGTGTCTCACTTGTGATCTTGTTATCTGAAGGGGATCTACAGGAAGACTGGGGAAGGACTGTTAGAAGGGCCTGAAGGGATAGGACAAGGGGCAGTGGTTTGGAACTGGAGCAGGGTAGACTAAAGTTGGAGGTGAGGAAGGAGTTCTTTACAGTGAGGGTGGTAAAATATGTAACAGGCTGTCCCTGAGTGTGTTTGAGGTCCCATTCCTGGAAACATTCAAGATCAAACTGCATGTCACCCTGGGCAACTTGCTCTAGTTGCAAGTGTCCCTGCTGACTGCAGGGGGATTGGGCGAGATGACCTTTGGAAGATCTCTTCCAACCTAAGTCACAGATTGCATCTATAACTAAAGATCATGGTGATGACCTGGAGCTCCAGCCCAGTTTTGTTTGTACTAGCAAGACAGAAGTTCTCACTCAGTGTTTTGTAGTGGTTAATTCAAGAGCATCGAGTTTTGTGACCACTGGTTGGAGTTTGTTTTCTACAGGCAGAGATTCAGACTACTGTAGAAAAGTGTCTGCCTTATTTGATGCTGCAGTGGTCAAGCTGTGTGTTCAGAGGTGGGAAGGGTCTTTGTAGCATAGGAACATCTTATTTCCCTGGGGAACATCAGTCCCTTACTTTGAGTGATCTCATTGTAGCTCTGCTCCAAGCACTCATCTGCAATCTCTGCTTGGAAGGGTCTGTCCTGCTCTGGCCGCTATTTCCTGCAGTTAAGCCTGTCTAGCTGGTGTTGTCTGCCTGCAGGGAGCTACAGAGTTGTATGACTTGGGGAAGGAGCAGAGATAACAAGTACCCATCTGTTCTTCTTTTTCATCCCTTCAGGATGTCTGGGTGTCCCTGGTTAGAATTCTTCTCCAGATAAGATAGTGGAGGTGCTGCTATGGGGCAGGCAGGCCAGAAAACAATAGCGGGTTGAGTCCAGAAAACAAGATGGATCAGTTTAGTACATCTCTGCTGTCAATAACAGGGCAAAGCTGCTCTGTAAAGGTCAAGGCTGGAGCTGTACCCAACATCCCTTCAGCTTTTTCCTCTGATAAGCTTCCAGGAGTGCAATCACACTCGTTGCTCAGACATCTTGGGGTCAGAAGCTCTATTGAGAGGAAGGTGTCAGGAGCTGCAGTGTGTGCGCGGACTTTCAAGCCTGTGTTCCTTGGATGGTCACTGTTCCTTGCTTGTGTGGGATGTTCCAGTACTTGTTTTTCTGTATCTGCTTCAGCATCCAGTTGCAGCCAGTGTCTTCGATGGGTGAGTAAAGAGGCATTGCCTTCATGCTTATTTCTGTTTGCCACTTTGAAGTCTTGTGGTAAGCCTTGCTATTCTTAGTGAAAGCCTGGAAAACATGAGAGATAGCCTTTCTTTTTGAAGGTGGCATGAAATTCTTTCCAGTCTTTGTCTTACCTTCCATACTGGGAGAATATGCACTATGGGATTTTCCTCTCCTTTTGGATAACTCTGAGTAAATGTTATGCTAAATGTTCAGCTCCTGCTTTGACAAATCTGAACTGAACTGAGTGTCATAATGCAGTGCTGTTTGCTTTCTTGCTCGGTCACACCAGAGCAGAGACCTCCAGTTACACAACACATGCAGGATTGATCTTTCTGCAGAATAGTGGGCTTGGAAATGGTTGCTGGACTCTGATTTGTCATCCAGTGCGTGTGTTGCCTGGAGAAGCAATGATGTGGACAAGATTACAAATTGAGAAGTTTTACTTTCTAGCCGAGTTTACTTTGTCAGGCTGACTTGCTCAGGCCATGCAAGAAGTATTGGGGAGGAAAGAAATGGAGCCAAGACACATGAAAAACAGAGGGACCTGGAGAAAGTTATGTGTCTTGTGCAACACCCTCATGCTTTTGTGGTTTGGGAAGAAGAGATGAGAGGTTGATTGGTGGCTCTTGTATTTCTGTGGAGTTCTTCCTTTAAAAACTCAAATAAGTTTTTAGTGAAGTGTGCTGCCAAAGGCTACTTGGAGTCTACAGGGAGCTCACCCTGGGGCAGTCTGATGGTGGCTGTGAGGGTCTGCATCTTTCCAGAGAGTAACGTGCGTCTCTTCAGCTTCTCCGCCTCCCTTTTCCTTCTGCCTGAAGCTCTGAGAGATGTGAAAGATGTGAGGGTGTGCTACCCTATTTCCCTGAAATGCCTTTTTCCCTCTGCTTCGCTGCATGCTCATCTCTGTAATTATTTTTCTTTAAATTACCCTCTGAACGTTTAAGAGACAATGTGATCTCCCTAGATGAATGTGTTCAGGATCTGTCTGTGAAGGATATTCCATAAAGTTAATTATGCTCTATGAAAGCTAATGAGCGTATGTATTTTTGGTGCTGCCCAGCTGGGAAGCTGACAGGGCTTTTCTCACGGCGCCTTATTTGGCTTTTAACAACAGAAAAACCTTTTAATCCTAGTCAGTGAGTCATCCTAAGGCCATACTCATCCTGTGGAAACCCAGGGAGGGAAACACTGAGGGAAACCTGGAGGGGAGCTCTTTTAAAGCTGACTGCAAAGAAAAGGTGGGACGCGTGTTTCCAAGAGGTCCAACAGGCTTTTGGAGGATGGGGTTTAACAGTTCTGTTGCTGTCTTTGGGAAAGGGGAGGCAGGTGATGTGTAGAGCTCAGAAGGCATTTCCTGGTGAATTTCATCAGTGATTCCCAGCTCTGCTGCTGGGAAGAACCAGGCAGGTTGTGGTGGGAGTAAATCTGTTCCTTTGCATATACAGGGAATTCTGGCACTAGAAGTTTCGCTTTGTAACCTTGAACAGTGCCAGCTTGCAACTCTGCAGCTTTCACATGGATACAGCAGCTGCTCCTGTCTTTTGTGTTGGGTTTGAGGCCAAACAAAACATGTCTGTGGCTGAAGTAGGTGTAAGGATCAAGAGAGATGTTGTCTTTGGGAAAAGGTAGCAGAGAATACAGATATTTACAGAGGATGCACTAAACAAGGGTGACTTGAAGTCCATTCTGGGAAGCATTTGTAGTTCCCACTTTATTTTAATTTGCTTCACTGTCTTTGATCCAATAATGTTTGTCTGCATCCAGAACATTCTAATACAGTACCATGTCTGTCTTCCACCACCCTCACCCAGATTGCATCACCTCTTGTGTAAAAAAAAAAAAACCAAACCAAAAAAAAACCCAAACCAACCAAAAAGACAGAGAGCAACTTGATTTAGAACATAGAAATGTGATG
Organism: Semnornis frantzii; assembly: GCA_013399775.1. Classification (NCBI taxonomy): domain Eukaryota; kingdom Metazoa; phylum Chordata; class Aves; order Piciformes; family Ramphastidae; genus Semnornis; species Semnornis frantzii. Next base: position 81,781 of record VWYK01065826.1, on the reverse strand, counting down.
TGGACAGTAGAGAGTATTCCAGTCTGGGATGCATTTAATCAGAGTGATTAGTTTTATTAGCCTAAATCTAGGAATTAGTAATCACTTTTCCTTACTCAAGGCAGTATTAGCATTTACTTGGCTCAACAGGGAGCTAGTCATGGGTAAGTAGTGGTTAATCACATATTAAATGCAAGTGAAAATGAAACCTCTACTCTTAGTGAGGAAGCTGCTAGATCAGGGTTAATTAGAAGACAAAATGTAATGAACACTTCAGTTCCCAATTTATTTTGTCCCTGTGGTATTCTTATGTTTTAATTGTTTGCAGAAGGTTTAGAAAGGTCTATGTAAAGGGACATACTCCTTGAGCACTGCATGAAAGGCATGTAGTGACAGGATAAGCGTTGATGGCTTCAAACTGGAAGAAACCAGATTTAGATTAGACATTAGGAAGCAATTCTTCCCTATGAGGGTGGCGAGGCACTGGACCAGGTTGCCCAAAACAGTTGTGGAGGTTCCAAGCCTGGAAGTGTTCAAAGCCAAGTTGGATAGGGCCTTGAGCAGCCTGGTCTTAGTAGAAGCTGTCCCTGCCCATGGCAGGGGAGGTTGGAGCTAGATGATATTTGAGATTCCTTCCAACCTAAACCATTCTATAATCCTATGGACAGCCATGCACATGCCAGGAGCTCTATGTATTTATATCTTACCCCTACAAACATTCCATTTACAAACATCTGGTCTCTTCTGGCAATCAGGATTTTCTGTGGGCTTGCATGAAACATTACTATGTTGAGACCCGAACATTTTGGTCCCCAGAAAGGCTTGATTCAGATGTTCTTGCTCTCCAGATTTTAAGATAAAGAAAAGTATATAGAATCAAAGAATTATTTTGGCTGGAAAAGACCTTTAAGATTATCAAGTCCAACCACTATCTAACTCTGCCTGGTTGGTGCTAAACCATGTCCTGTTAGTCTTTTAAACACCTCCAGGGATGAAACTGAAATGCAAAGGAGGCAGGTACATCACAGAAACCCACAACAGGTACTGTGGATCATAGAGGTAGTTAGCATTTGGCAGAGAGAGAGATGAGAGACAGTCTCTGAAGGAGAACAAGGCACACCACAGTGGATATTTAAATGCAGGAGGCTCCCACTAATCACTCTTGCCCTTGCTGCAGAGTTTGAGAGTTCACAGATCTGAGATCCCCCAGCTCTTCCAGCTCACCTTAGCATAAATATACATTGCTACAAAACTCCAGGGAAATGGAACTGGGTCTCCTCCCACCTCACCTCTCTGAGCATGCATTCTTGGTTAAAGGCAGCCTGCTGGGCTATAGATCAGCTTCACTGTGACCAAGGGGAGCAGTTCTGACACTTACCTGATTGAAACTGTACTCTGAAATGAATAGGAGCTGTTAAAGATTTGGAGCACCTCTCTTTTAAAGGCCGACTGAGAGCTGTTCAGCCTAGAGAAGGGAAGGTGACAGGGAGACAGTAGCAACCTTTCCATACTTGGACTGGGCTACAGGAGAGCTCGAGAGGGACTTTTGACAAAAGCATGGAGTGACAAGGCTGAGGGTAATGACTTCAAACTGGAAGAAGCTGGGTTTATATGAGGACATTAGGAGGAAATTCTTCACCGTGACAGTGGTGAAGCAGCTTACTCAGAGAATTTGTGGGAGGTCCAGAAGTAGATCAGACAGGGCCTTGAGCAACCTGGTCTGGCAGGAGTTGTCCCTGCTCATGGCAGAGATTGGAACTAGATGGCCTTTAAGATCCTCTCAGACCCAAACCATTCTATGATTCCGTGTGGGAGAGTTGCCAGTGCCTTCAGGAGGGTCTTGCAGATGCTCATTTAGTGCTTAAAGAATAGATGTGGTGGGCTGGATCCTGTACTGAGGATGTAGTTCCTCTGGCAAAATTACTGCCTGGACCTCTAATGTTCCTTTTCCCCCCATCCCCTGTCATAGCCTACAATAGCTATACAGCAAGCCAGACTGTTGCATAATGTTGTAAGAGCTCTGGAGCTCTGCTAAGTTGCTTCTTCCAAGACATTTAAGGTGACCTGTCAGAATCTTCCACGAGGCAATGACTTAGCTGGTCCCACTGTTTCTCCCCAGGGATCTCCATCCATCACAACGATTCTGTTAAGTAAGGAGTAGAAAAACAGATAATTTTTCATTCCTTGCAATTATCAGTCAACAGCTTACTTTGCTATCTACCAGACATTCTCTCTTGTCTCTTGCTGCATGTCTCAGCCCTGGACCCCTGCTCAGCCTACATCAGCCTGAATGAGCCCTGGCGGAACACAGACCATCAGATCAACGGTTCCCACGGGCAGCCGACGTGTGACAATCAGATCGATGGGGAGTGGTATCGCTTCACTGGCATGGCTGGCGATGCCATGCCCACCTTCTGCATCTCAGAGAACCACTGTGGCACCCATGCTCCCATCTGGCTGAACGGCAGCCACCCGAGAGAGGCGGATGGCATCGTCCCGCGCCAGGCCTGCGCCAGCTTCAATGGCAACTGCTGCCTCTGGAACACCACCATTGAGGTCAAGGCATGTCCGGGCGGGTACTACGTGTATCACCTCACCAAGCCCAGTGTGTGCTTCCATGCGTACTGTGGACGTGAGTACCTGCTGAGGTGGCTTCTCTGCCACACCTGTATCTTCTTTAGGCAGGAGAGGCAGTGAGCATATACCTAAGAGAAGTGGTGCTTGATTTCTGACTTCTTCACCCAGAAGCCTGGTGGGTGATGAAGTGCAGACTCTAGAATCATGGAACGGTAGGGGTTGGAGGGGACCTCTGGAGATCATCTAATTCAATCCCCCTGCTTAAAGCAGGGTCACCCACAGCAGGTTGCAACCCCAGGTGGGTTTTGAAAGTATCCAGAGAAAGGGAGACCATCGTGATCTCTCTGGGCAGCCTGCTCCAGGGCTCCAGCACCCTCACAGCAAAGGAGCTTCTCCTTAAGTTAAGTGAAACCTCCTGTGTTCTAGTTTGTACCCATTGCCCTTTGTCCTACTGTTAGCTACCTCTGAGAAGAGTCCAGCCCCATTCTTATGACCTCCACCCAATGGATGCAGGTGGTGTCCTGTCATCATGAAATCAATTAGGCAGTTTCACCTCCCTGAATTCAATTTTTTGTTCGAGCAAAAATCTTCCATGGCTGACCTGGCTGCAGTGATTTAATCCTCCCTGTGGGCCCTGTGGTTTATCTTGGCGTACTACCAAAGGCCAGATTTGCATCTCTGCCCTGCAGTAATTAAACTACACTATTTCTGCTCAGCTTTTCTACCATGGGCTAGGTCTGTAACTGATGGGCTAGACATGGCATGAAGCTTATTGTACAAGCAGTGTTCTTGTTGCATACTCAGAGGTTTGTGCTGACAATGTTCTTGTTATGCCCTAGATTTTTATGACATCTGTGATGTGGTGGATTGCCAAGGCTCCTGCCTGGACACCAGTGACTGCACATGTTCCCCGGGGACAACACTAGGACCCGATGGGCAGACGTGTCTTGGTAAGGGTGGAAATAACTCGTATCACTTACTGGTGTCTTCTTTCCTCTTTGTTTCATTGCTTATCTCTTGATCCATTGCCTTACTGAGCAGTACACAAACAGACAAGCATTCTGAGAGGAGTTTTCCTCCTTGCTGCCTAGGATAGATCTTCGATTCTGTAAATGGTTTCCAGTCTCTCCCTGTGGGGTGACACATAACATCCCTTAAGTGAATACATCCTGGTGCCCCCAGAACTGTGCGTGCACAAAGGCCAAATTTGCTACCTGCATGGCCCAGCTGCTGAAGGCTGCAGCAGCAGAGTCTCTGTGCAGGATTGTGCTCCACTCATTGGTATTCAGAAGGGGCTGTGCAAACTGTCATTAGAGATTTCCTCTCACTTGTGCTGGTGAGTGTCTCTTTCCTCCAAGGAAAGTTTTGCTGCACAGTAAGCTTCGCCATACTTGCTGCTGTTATGGAACACTGACTAGGGCCTGGGGCTTGAGAGCCCCGGTGGTGACAAGGTAGTATTCAGATGGCTGCACTTGCAGAGACTAGCACAAGCAGGGAGGAGGAGAAGAGCTGTAAGTGAGAGCAGAACGTGGAAAGTGGGCTTCAGAGATTTGTGAGGAAATCCCCATAAGCCTCTGAGAAGAGGATGGTTGAGGTTGTGCATGTGGTGCTGGGAGGAGAGCACCTGGGCAGGAAGATCTTAAGATCTGTAGGGCAAGGCAAGGGACTGGGAAGGGGCAGCTACTGGGGAGCTGCAGAGCCACACCCATGGATAGGAAGAGGTGAGGCAGAGGGAGGAAGAAGTGCTAGTGTTCAGAGAAAGTGGGATTTCATCTTTGTGGCTTGATTTGGTAAAGTTAAGAGCAGAGTTGGTTCAGAAGGCTGTGTGTAGCAGATTAATTTCTTCCATCCAGACTACATGTGAGAAGGCAGGCATGGGTGGTTTCTTCCTTCACGCTCTTCATGTCTGTGGGCATCAGAGTAGGGGCCACAGGCACTGCAATCTGTGGAGAGAGCAGCCTAGCCCTGCTGCGGCTTTCTGCTCACTCACTCCTTCTGCATAAGGGCTTTGCTTAAGCTACTCCATGTCTCTGCAGCCCTGTGGCAAACTTAGCTTCCCCCAGCTAATTAAAAGCATTTATTGTCTGCTTGTGTGCAAGACCTGAAGTCACAGAAGCACCTCCCTCAATCACCAGCAGTCAGTAAATGTGTAACAGGGAAGGATTTCATGTAGCAGGGAGGCATGCAGGAGGCCATAGCCAGTCTGTGTGCACTGCAGCTGCCTTCATCCCCCTGTGGACTGGCCAGGCAGAGTTTCTGCACTGCTACTTCTCTTCCTTGTGCCTTCTTCCAGATGGCACAACAGCTCAGCTGTAATAAGCACATCACCTTGCCTGCCTGCACCCTCACTGTTCTAATGACTTTCTGCTGTGCTGAGTAATAGTGCAATCACATCTCTGAGAGCAACCATCCCAGCCTTCCAGAGAAACCAGAAGGGTTAGCCTTGCCTGCACCCTTCCTGTGTGGAGAATATTACTTCTTTCCCTACGCTCTCCAGGAGGGAGGCTGAAGATGCTGCAGTAATACTAAGCAGCTCTGCCTGTGATCCTCCCTGTGCTAGGCTCCTTCCCTTCAGTACATTAAAAGCCCTGAATCCTGGAGCAGAACTGCTGATTCTAAATTATATTTTCATTTGCAAATTTACTTAGAGGTTAGATTAGGTCTCAGACTTTCTGTAATGGATTCACCAACTTGATGCGTTGCCTGTGCCTTCCTGAATTCCTTCCATCTCTGTTGTACTAAGCCATGGTTAAACTCAATTTGGCACTCTCCCAGTCCAGTTTCAAGAAAATCAGCCTGTGTCCCAAAATTGCTGTTTATCCCAGGTGTGGAAGAGCAGGGATGTATCTGTTGTACGCTGGAGAACTTGGAGGTGAATTCCTGGGTACAGCTCTTGAGCAACTCAAGCTCTAGGACCTTCTAACAGCATTTCTGCAGCTTTGCCAGGAGCCTATTCCCTATTCACCCTCTACATTTAAGCAGCTCTAGTTTTGATGTTAGGAGGGAAAGCATGGAGCCCGTCACTGTGTGCAAAGGCAAGTGTCTGTGTACATCTGCTGGACATGCTTCCCACCTCCCAAAGCAGGTACCAGCCATTTCTTAGGCTAAAAATATTTAGCTCACAAGGCTTGTGGAAGGAGACACCTCCACCAACTGCGAGCTGCAGGTACTCTGTACAATGTGGGACTACTCAGACCTGAGAGTGCTCATCTGTGACTTGTCTTTTAAAATGAGATTTGTCTATTTTCTGGGCTTTAAGATTCTGGCATCTACTAAATGGTAACTTCTAAGCTATTTTGGTAAGATCCCCTGTGAGCTGTGATTGATAACCTCAGGCTTCTGGCCTGCCTAAGAGAAACCATTAGTTTTGTACCTCAGCAATAGCAATGACTGTCCTTTGCTTTCAATTGGATTCACTTTTTCCACACAGATTAAATCAGGTTGAAGAATGAGAATCTCAGCAAATGAAAGAAAAAAAGCTAGACAAACTTAGAGAAACTTTAGCCTCAGGAAGAGAAAGTTAGGAGTTTTCAGAGTTTTACCAAAAGATGCAAAAGCATCTGTTGTGCTTTTTTCCTCAGTAGATGCTCTCAGCATCCTGGAAGGCTGATCATAGCCAGCAGAGAAATGTGACACAGGCTCTATTGATAGGTTTTAGGTTACAAAAACTCTCTTAGGTCTATTACAAGGTTTTTCTACAACCTTTATCCAGAGTCAGCTCCAGAAAGTGTGGGATGCCAGCTCAGGCACTTCTGTTTCTTCTGAGCTGGGAATGTAGAAACCACAGCTCCATGGAAGGCTGCAGAGGGGCAGAGCAGGAAGGGCAGTTGTGGAACAGTGAGGAGCTGAGTCCCTGGAGGGAGTAGCTCAGAACCAAGTTCTTCATCTCATCTTCAGTACAGTGTGTCTGAGCAACTCATAATTGTGATAGTCTGCGTGGCACCAGCATCTGAGGTTAGTCTCACAATGGTGGTCTCTGCAAGGACCCCTGAGCTACCCAGTGCAGGGAACAGCCAGAGCTGGGGCAAGAAAATGGAATCACGGCATTTGTCATGGCACAACTTTTCGTGGGAAAGCTTTATGGGGTTCAGTGAAATATTTTGCTTTCATTTCAGCTCTGTTTATATGCTTACAGCTCTTTCCCCTGCTAGTGTTTGCTGATTTGTTTGTTGGTTGTTATTTTGATAAGGAGCGAATTGTTTAAAATTAGAATCATAGAATTGTCAGGGCTGGAAGGGACCTCAAGGATTATCTAGTTCCAACCCCCTTGCCATGGGCAGAGACACCTCACACTAGATCAGGTTGCTCAGAGCTCCATCCAACCTGGCCTTGAAGACCTCTAGGGATGGGGCTTCCACCACCTCCCTGGGCAACCTGTTCCAGTGTCTCACCATCCCCATAGTGAAGACCTTCTTTCTAACATCGAATCTGAATCTACCCACTTCTAGTTTTGCAACATGTAGCACAGAAATAGTGTTTCTTTTGGACAAATTTTGATATCCACCTGCTTTTATCATGCAGTGAAGTCTGTTTTAATGTCTCAGTGAGCTTAGAATGAGAAGATTAAAGAAAATACAGAATCATAGAATGTTTGGAAGGGACCTTAAAGATCATCTAGTTCCAACTCCCCAGCCATGGGTAGGGCATTCCACTAGACCACGTTGCCTCATCAAGGCCTTATCCAGCCTGTCCTTGAACACTTCCAGGGAGAGTGCATCCATAACCTCCCTGGGCAACCTGTTCCAGTGTCTCACCATAAAGAATTTCTTCCTAGTATGGTCTCCTAATATGAACATAAACTCATCAGCTTGTGGAACCAACTTGGAAGTTTCCCAGTGGGACTCTGTCCATCTCTACTGCTAATGGCTGCTGCATTCATACTGTCTTTTCCTTTCAGGTCTGCTCTGCCCTTGAGGTAGACACAGCATGCTGTGGTGTGCAGCATTTAGTGGGATTGCTCCGTTTTGTTGCCCTGTTCCAGGTCAGGTGGCCAGGAAAGCCGCTTCATGGTCTGACCTGCGCTTCCATGCAGCAGCTTCTTTCTGCCAGCTGTGATTGCCAGGGACCACGTTCTGACAGTGTTGGTTTTCTTGCAGATGAGAATGAATGTGAGGAGAACAATGGAGGCTGCAGTGAGTTTTGTGTTAACCTGAAGAACTCCTACCGCTGCGAGTGTGGGATTGGGCGCACGCTGGGAAGCGATGGGAGGACCTGTGAAGGTGAGGCTTCAGCTCTCCCACACTGCTGGAAGCAGTATTACAGAATCACAGCATGTTAGGGGCTGGAAGTGACCTCAAAAGATAGTGTCCAAACCCCCCTGCCAAAGCAGGATCACCTAGGACAAGTCACACAGGAATGCATCCAGGCAGAGTTTGAATGTCTCCAGAGGAGATTACACAATCTCTCTGAGCAGCCTGTTCCAGAGCTCTGCCACCCTCACAGTGAAAAAAGTTTTTCCTTATGTTCAGCTGGAAGTTCCTCTGCTCCATCTTGCACCCCTTGTTGCACATCACTGAGCAGAGTCTGGTTCTACCCTCCCAATACTACCCTTCACATTATAAGCATGAATGAGGTCACCCTTCAGTCTCCTCCCAGCTAAAGAGCCCCAGCTTGTTCAGCCTTTTCTCACAAGGAAGATGTTCCACTGCCTTCACCATCTTTGTTGCTCCACACTGGAGTCTTTCAAGCAGTTCCCTGAGGCCCTTGAACTGAGGAGCCCAAAGCTGGACACAATATTCCAGGGCAGAATAGAGAGGGAGGAGAACCTCTCTTGACCTACTAACCACATCCCTTCTAATCCATCCCAGGATGCCACTGGTCTTCTTGGCCACAAGGGCACATTGCTGGCTCACAGTCATTCTTCTGTCCTCCAGGCCCCCCCAGGTCCCTTTGCCCTGCACTGATATAAATTGTTCCGCTTCCCTGACTGCCGTCTCGGCTCCTTGCGGCTGGGATTAAATGTCACTCACATCACTTCTGTGCTTACCAGGGGGGTTGTTACTGAAATATCCTTCTAATCAAGCTGAGAGGACTCTCCTTGTGCTTCTCCCTGCCGCCTTCATTTCTGTTAGGATTTGCTTGTATTTATCTCCATGGAGGGAGAGGATTTGGAAGACTCCTTGTCCAGACAAAACCAGCTGTTGCTGGAGATGCTGGGATTTGGCTCTGGAGATTTGTTTGAGAGTTGTGTGGAGGCAGGCTTAACATTGATGCTTTTTGACAGCTAGCATAAGGTATGGACTGATGTCGTTAGATTAGAGCATGGGGATCACTTAGCCTCCCAGGATAGAGCTTGAGGAGTCTGTAAACAGAATCTAGATTTGAGATTAGGGCTTCTTTGTGACTGTTAGATTTTTGTCTGTGGTTAGATGTGGGCTCTGCTGTGTGAAGCTGCTGCTGTTCCTTCCCAGTGGTGGCACAGCCAGGTTGAAAACACTTGATGAATTTAGAATGGTGGTTTAGAAGGGGCTTGGAGACCAAATCATAGATTTGATCTGTTGTCACTAACAGTGGACAAAACTATTGTGCAGAAATACAAAATCCAGCAAAAGCTAATTGGTGCCTGACGTTTTCTGTGGTCAGCTCTGAAGTGCACTGTGCCCCCTCACAGAGTGAGGTACTGTGTTGGGCATTTACAGATGCTGGGGGGCCTCAGACAAAAACAATAGCTACAGATGTGCTTCACCTGGTTGCCGGAACTGAATACATCTGCAGCCTGCCTACAGACTTACTTTGGCTGCTGCGTGGCAGAGATCTGTGGTGCAAGGATGTCTTGGTTGTGGGAATTCACGAGGCAGGAATTTGTAAAATCTGCAGTTATTTTTATTTCCAGAAAGCCCCACCCACAACTTTATATAAAATTGGTTAGTTTCAGGTTCGGGAATTCGTTCAGAAAAATCTTCACAAGGATGCTTACAGGGAATTTAGTAATTCAGGAAAATCAGAAAGCTTGGAAAAGGTTTGCTATAAAAATAGCTTTGCCAGACTTACAAAATAAAGGCAACCTGGAGCCTAGGGAACGTCTGTGCTACTCACTGCAGTGGTGTAGGAAGTTGGAGATGGTCCCTTGGCTCCTTGTCGGCAGTCTTTCCGGGGCAGTGCCTTGAAGTGTAAATCGTGGGGCAGCACTGGTTAGAGCTCAGGCTGCTCACAGAGTACCCACGATTACGGCAGAGGCAGGTCCCTTTTGACAGGCAGGCAGCAGCTGACGCTTGAGAGCAGAGTCTGTGCTTTCTTGTCACCGTTCTTGCCGATGCCCCTCAAGGACCGACTCCAGGTCTAAGTCAAGGTCCGAGTCCAAGTCTGACGCTGGTTGGGCCGATGCTAGCAGTCCGTGGCTAGCAGTCCGCGGCTAGCAGTGCGCTTCCAGTGCTTCTGTGCTTCTTTCTGCCCCAAGTGCTCTCTAGATAATGTGTCCCATTGCCATATATATACGCTGGGGCGATTTGCTGTCCCCCGTTCCAGCCTGCGGGGGTGGGGTAGAGTACTTGACACCTACTCCATTCACATTCCAAACCCCCAGCGCCAGAGGTGGCGGGGAAGCAGAACAGTTTCACACCCCATTCAAACCTGCGGTGGGGCAGGGACTTGGGTGTGCCCCACCACAAAGGAGACAGAGGGATTGCCGTTGTGGTTTAGGGCTGGACTCCACCCTTCTTTATGGTTCACTGACAGTTTTTGTCCTTGGTTCCCCCTTTTGATGCCAAAGCACATTTCCTCTCCCGTCTGGGGAAACCTCCTTTCAGAGCTCTGTGAGGAGAACATTGCTCATCCAGACAGTGACACTTCCTTGGGGAAAGCTGCTGTGCTGAGTGCTCCTGAAGTACTTCTTGAGCTGTGTAGGACCATAAGTTGTCCACATACAGCACGGAGTTGGTGGGGTGTCACGTAGGCCAGCTGTACTATGTGGCAGTTTTTATTCCTGAGCACTGTGCTCTTCTGACAGGGCTGGAATAGTCTGTGTTTGGAAACTCGTTTCTTTCTGCTGTTCCCAGATCTAAGGGCCTTTGATATATCACTTACATTTCCCCCTTCTGTAAGAAGGATGGTGCTTTTCACTAGTTTAGCACTGCTGCTGGGGATTTTTACAGTCTTGTTAGTGAGTTTTATGTCCAAAGATGTGCCTTCAGCTTTGGGAGCCATTAGAGTGTGTGATTTACCTTTTGAGCCACCTTTCAGCTGTTGCTGAAGAGAACAAATGCAAGAGATTTAGCTTGATTACATGAGCTGCTAAGGTTGAGTAGGATTAAGAGTATCTCACAATCTCTATTATAAGGCTTTGCCCTTTAATTTAACTCATGGGAAGGACTCAGGTTGTTATTTTCCACGCAGTGTTTAGGATTGAATATGGGATTTTCATTTTTTCCTTGTATCTGAGTGAAAACCACACAGTAATTTCCTATGGCAGGCTTAGGGAGAAATACCTTTATGTAAGATTTATGTTGTGTGTACTATTGCCTTATTGACAACATTTAGCCAGATTCATCCCAAAGGATTAAAAAAAAAAAACCCAAAAAACCAAGTGAATGTTATTTTTGAGAAAAAGAAACCATGATACTCCTGTTACTTTATAACAGCAACAACTGGAAGTAGTTGCCTTAGATTCTGAAATCTTCAGACTGTAATTGGATGACCTTTCAGGCCCTCTTCTGCAGCTGTAGGGGCTAAGAATATGTTTTACACAAAAACTCAGGTCCTTGGAGAATTCCTTAACCTGAACAGAAAAGTTGTAAGAAAAGATCTGAAATTCCCCACTTAGCTGTGCTACAGTTTCCAGTGGGGGAAAATGAGGAAGAAAAGCAACCTTACAGCATGAACTTGTGTTGTTTTGTCCCTATGCACCTGAAAGTCTGAAACTCAAAATTCCTCCAAGCAGAGCTGCATCCTCAGCCTGTGAAGGGGATGCAGGAATCCTCTGCACCTACCTTTAACCACAGCTAGGAAACTCACAGGCACATCATTTTCTCTCCAGTGTGCCCTGATGTCAAAGAGAGTTGTCTACCTGCAAGCTTGTCCTCCCTGAGACACCTCCCCTGTAGGTCCTCAGGGCTTTAATCCTGTGATGGCTAAGGGAGTGAATTCCACATATTAGAAGTTTAAAGAGGATTCTTCTCACAATTTTTTTGAAGTAAGAAACAACATAAACATTTGGTTTAAAATGATATCTCAGAAGGGCCAAGCTGAAGATTGCCTCTTCAGCCTTCTTAGTGTGCCAGTTATAGCATTGTGATTTAATTTGGTAAACTTCTTCACAGAATTCCTTATGAACTCATGGTGAAATGACACGTAGAGGAGATTTTACAATTCAAAATAGGCTTCCACCACATTTTCTTGGAAGCAAACTCTCACCCTGCTGTTGCCTTCAAGCTTGAAGTGCCGTTAGTTATGCTATTTGCTAGTCAGCCAGGAGTGTATGCTGGGGCCTGCATAGCTGCCTGAGGAGCCAAGGCTGTGCTGATTTTCCTTTCTTTTGCAGAAATTGAAGGCTGTCACAACAACAATGGAGGCTGCAGCCATACCTGTATTGAAGTGGAAGACACATACCAATGCGAATGTCCGAGGGGACTCGTTCTGTCAGAAGACAACCACACTTGCCAAGGTAGGTCAACAAAATCTCTATGACAGCCTCTCTTCCCTAGGTGCCAAAAGTACATCTGAGGGAACTTTTTCTTCTGTTTTTTGTTGTGTTCCCTTAGTCTGTCCTTTCCACTTTGGTTAATGGAGCTTTGCTGTCAATGACAGATCATCCAAAGCTGAAAGCTTGGAGACTTTGCTCTTTTCACCAGACAAGAAAACAGAGATGCAAAACCCAGCTGGGTGCATCTTGCATCACAGGCAGTTCTGGCAGCATTCACTTACAGTTCACATTGCTTAGCATCTCCATTATATTGCCCTGCCTCAGCTGTCTGTGCCTTTGACACATTGATGCCATTAAAACTGGACTTTTAACATTTCAGCTGAAGTGGTCCACTCCCTTCCGAGAGTAAGGCTCAAGAGAGACTCTTACCAGCTCACTTGCGTCTCTAGCACACATGTGGAATAAACCTGTTCCCCATTGTGTTTGCAAGAGCTGAGTGAGATTTCCTTTGTGAATACATCCAAGCACCCAGGAGTCAATCAATTTAGCTCTGCAGTGGTGAGTGCAGGGAGCAAGGACCAGGAAGACATTCCCGGGGGCACTAAGAAAGTTAAGCACAGGGTCTGTAGGTCCTGGTGGAATGACTTCTTACAAGCACTTGCACCCAGGATTCTTCTAGGTCTCATAATTCCACACCTAACTGAGGCCCTGTGGTGTTGAAAGCATTGAGCAGCCTGTTACAGGCTGAGGGAGCTGGGGTTGTTTAGCCTGGAGAAAAGAAAGCTCCAGGGAGACCTAATAGCAACCTTCTAGTACCCGAAGGGGGCCTGCGAGAAGGCTGGGAAGTGACTGTTTACAAAGACCTGGAGTGACAGGACAAGGAGCAATGGTTTGAAATCAGAGAAGAATAGATTTAGACTGGATGTTAGGAACAAGTTCTGCACCATAAGTGTGGTGCAGTACTGCAACAGGTTGTCCAGGGAGGTGGCTGAGATCCCATCCCTGGAGTTATTCAAGGTGAGGCTTGACAAGACTCTGATCTAGTGCAGCAGCCTGGTCTAGTGGAGTATGTCCCTGCTTACTAGCAGGGATTGGACTAGATGACCTTTGGAGGTCCTTTCCAACCTGAACCACTTTATGATTCTGTGACCTCAGAGATGATCCACTCCAAACGCCCTGCCATGGCAGGGATGCCTCTCAGCTGGACTTGGTTGCCCAAGGCTTCATCCAATCTGGCCTTTAAACACCTTCAGGGAGGTGGCATCTGCAGCCACTTTGGGCCACCTGTTCAAGAGTCTCACCATCCTTGTACTGAAAAACTTCTTTCTAAATCCAGTCCAAACTTGCTCTCCCTCAGCTTAAAACCATTCCCCCTAGCTCTGTCCCTTATGAAAAGTCCCTCTCCAGCCTTCTTGTAGGTTCTCTTCAGGTATTGGAAAACAGCTCTAAGGTCCCCCCACAGTCTTCTCTTCTCAAGGCTGAACATCCCCAGCTCCCTCAGCCTATCCTCATAGAAGAGGTACTCCAGCCCATGTGGATCCAGACTTCATGGTAGCCCACAGGATAGGTACACCTTAGAGAGGAAGTAGGAATGGTTCTACTTGATGAAACTGATGCTTTTGAAGCTTTTTAGAAATGCAGGCACTGTTTTCAGGGGTGAGCACTGCACCCTTGGGAATCAGCAGCGCCTTCTGCTCCAGCAGAGCCAGGTAGGGAGGAGGAGTTGGGAATTTCCAAAACCTGTGATTGTACTTTCTGGTTGAAGGTGTGATTGATGGTTACAAGACAGAACAGATCAATGTTCTTCCATCCTGGCTCCCTGAGGCAGCCCCACAGGTTTAGGAGGCCTAGGCAGTATTTCTGCTCCTTTGAGGCTGCTAATGAGAGCAGCAGCGCTGCTGGGTACCAAACTGGAGCTGGGGATGTGGCATCTCATAAAACAGAACTCCTTTGCTTTTGCATTTCACAAGTCCATGTCCCCATGCCTTGGGCTGCAGTTTTGAGCAGGTGTGACAGCATCTATCTGGGGCCGTACCATGCCAGCTTTGGTGGTGTCTAATAAGGTTTGTGGTGGTACAATGAACAACACAGGGCAGGCGCAGCTGCCTGAAGAAATTGGATCTGCAGCCTGTAAACCCTCCTCTGCTCTGCCTCCACACTCAAGGCAAATGTTAATCCTCTTCCTGAGAAATCACAGACTGGGCTATGATGTTCCTGCAAAGTTAAAACAGCCAACAAAAACCATGAAGTTTTGCAGTCCATCCCAGTACCCCACCTCATTCTGAAGTGTGCTGGTGAAATGCTTTTCTCCCCTCACCTATGCCCAAGCTGTGTGTGAAACTAAGCAGGGTAGAGTGGTGGTGTTTGATTGTGTTTGTAGCAGTGAATCAGGGCTCTCCAGTACCAGAGATCCTGTTCTGCTGAGCAGTCTGTGCATAAAGATAACTTCTGCTTCAGAAGGACAAGGAATGAGCCACAGGCTGGACAAAGACTTAAACAGAAGGAAAAACTTCTTTACTCTGAGGGTGCCAGGAAAAACTTCTTTACTGCACCAGGCTGCCCAAGGGAGGTTGTGAGGTCTCTTTCTCTGGACATTTTCAAAACCCATCTGCACATTGCATTCCTGGGCAAGCTGCTGTGGGTGACCCTGCTTTAGCAGCAGGGCTGGACTAGGTCGTCTCCAGAGCTCCCTCTCCACCCATACCATGCTGGGATTCTGTGATGCTGTGAAATAAAATGATGCCAACAACGGCAGACAACAAAATGAGTGTTGAACACACCACAGAAGCTTCCTACTCAGCTGAGGGTGCTTGCAGTCATTGCAAAGCAGAGTGGAAAGCAGTAATGAGGAAGCTTCCCTAGTTTTCACAGACTCTCTGCAGTGTGTGAGGGTGAAGAACTGAAATGTTTGACTGGCAAAGACTGGGTGAAGCTCTTGGCAGCCTCGCAGGCCGGGATGAGGCCAGGACAGAGGTGCAAGAGGATGATGCTGACAGAATGTGGGGAGCAAAAAATTTGTGGATAAAAGTTGGATTCCTTGTCACCCAAGATAACTCATTTCTGCTGGGCATCTCAGTCCTGGCCGTGGGGAATTGGAGTAAGATGTCTTGATGTCACAGCTGCTTTACAGCTCCTGCTATGATGCTGCTGCCAGTGGTCTGTCCTGTGGCAGTCAGGCCTGCTCAGAGCTGAACCACGCTGGTGCACACCATCTCCCTGCCTGCAACAGCAAGCTTGGACTGGTAGAACTGAGACACTGGGCTCAGTATTCATTTACCCAGCGGTGTACAGATGTCTAGGCTACTTTGAATTACTTTTCCAGTTACTCTGAGATCAGTATAAGGAGTTTCCCAAAGTGTTCTCCCAAATAGTGATGAGTAGACTCAAACTAAAAGTGGATCTGCTCACAAGTTTCATTCACTTGTTTCTGTGCCCAGGTGGTGGAGTTTGCACAAACAGCTCCTGCAGTGCCAGAGCAGAGGTTACATGCATGTCTCCTATTTTTTTTTTATTTTGTGCCAATCAAAGGCATTTAGAAACAGAGATGGCCTGAACCAAATTGATCCTGAACTTTGGAGAGCTGCAGTTGGCAGCCAAACTACCTTGCCCTTAGTTACACCCTTTTAGAAGCTTTAGATTTTCTTACTCATCAAGGAGTCACTAGAACAGCAGAGCTTTAAATCCAAATTGAGCCAGTTAGCTCTCCAAAGGATCTTCAGCTCTGCACTGCACTGTGTTCCCAAAGCCCATTTGACATGCTCAGTTATTCTTGCTTGCCTCCTGCTGCAGGTGGAGGGAAGGTTTAAGGTAAATCTGCTTTACTTTTCTGTCCTAACCCAGGAGAGCACGTTGCTTTGGGCACACTGCATAGATTTTAGCATATCACCTTGAAAAGAGCAGTTCTAATAAAAAACCCTCCCTGCACTTCTTGCAAACACCTTAGCTGAGACAGGGGAATTATTTTAAGGGGGAATAAAAGGCATTATTTGTGCCTTGTATCCAAGACCAGAATCCTGGGTTGTATAATTAATGATCAAAATGAAGAGAAGGCAGATTATCTGAATGTCAAGAGTTGAGGCTGTAGTTCATTTTAGGGGGAAGTTTGGGGAAGTAATTATTTTGCCACAAGTTTTGTCATGAGATTTTAAAATAAAACAAATGCAAATTCTGCAGGGTGTGTGGGGGGTGGATGTGTTTTTCTGGCTGGAAAGAGACCAGGATGTACTGTATCCAGTTCTGGGCTTCCTGGTTCAAGAACAGGGACTTGATGAAGAGGGTACAGCAGAGAGGTAACAAAGATGATAATGGGTCTGGAACATCTCTCTGCTGAGAAAAGACTGAGAGCATTTGGGCTTTTTAGTCTGGAGAAGAGAAGACTGAGGGAGGATCTCATCAATGCTTATATATAAAGGCCAAGTACAAGGTCCTGCACCTGGGTCAGGACGATCCCAAGCACAAATACAGGCTGGGCAAGGAGTGGCTGGAGAGCAGTCTGGAGCAGAAGGACTTGGGGCAGTTGATTAAGACCTCACCATGAGCCAGCAGTGGTCCATGGCAGCCCAGAAGGCAGCCGTGTGCTGGGCTGCATCCAAGACAGTGACAGCAGCAAGACAGGGAGGGGATTCTGCTCCTCTTCTCTGCTGTCATGAACCCCCACCTGTAGCACTGTGTCTAGTTCTGGTGCCCACAGCATAAGAGGGACATGGAACTGCTGGAGCAGGTCCAGAGGAGGTCAGAAAGATGATCAGAAGGCTGGAAAACCTCCTCTTTGGAGACAGGCTGAGAGAGTTAGGGCTCTTCAGCCTGGAGAAGAGGCTTCAGTGAGACCTTGGCACAGCCTTCCAGTACCTGATGGGGCTGGGGAGGGAATTTTTACAAGGGCTTGTCATGGTAGGCCAAGAGGAAATGGGTTGAAGCTTGAGAAGGGCAGATTTAAATTGGAGATTAGGAAGAAATTCTTTAGAGTGAAGGTGTTGAGACACCTCACTGTTGTCCATGGAGGTTGTGGATGTTGTTGGAGGTGTTCAAGGCCAGGCTGGATGAGGCCCTGAGCAAACTGGTCTAGTGGAAGGTATCATGGCAGTGTGCTCATGGCAATGCGCTTGGAACTAGATGATCTTCAGGGTCCCTTCCAACCCAAACCATTCTGTGAATCTATTCAATCCTTAAAGGGTGAGTGTCAGGAGGATGGAACCAGTCTTGTTTAAGTGGCGCCCAGTGACAGGACAAGGGGCAATGAGCAAAAACTTGAAGATAGGAAGTTACACCTAAACATGAGCAGGAACTTCATTAATTTAAGTGTGATGGAGCACTGGGACAGGCTGCCCAGAGAGGTGGTGGAGTTGTCTTCTCTGGATACATTTGAAACCTGCCTGGATACTTTCCTGTATGCACTTCTTTAGGTGAACCTGCCTTGGCCAAGGGGTTTGGGCTTGATTTCCAGAGGTCGCTCCCAATCCCTCTCATTCTGTGATTGTCTGATATATGCACCACTACACTTGTCTGATACCTGAATAGATATGTAGGCACCCAAGGAATATCTATAGCAATTGCTTTTTAATTTAAGATTATTCCCTCTTCTTTCCTTTTTCATTAGTCACTGACTTCTGTCCCACCTCTTACATCATGCAATTTTAATTGCAGAAAGTTCTCATTGGGATCTGTCTTAAAATTTAAAGGTTGGAGGGAGGTGGAATGAGCAAGCTAAGGAGATCTGTTTGCTGGGGAATGGGTTTATTGCTTATGATGTAATTGTGGTGTTGTGAGGCACTTCCATTTTAGCACAGCATCTATATGGAACTGTTCTGCTTTGCTTTGACACACCCTGGATTTGATGTAACATCTGATGAAGGGTCTTTAAAAGTGTTTTTTTCTGTGGGGTGGTGTGAATTTGTTAGCCATATCTGGGAAAGTATCTGTAAAGGAAAGGGATTAAAAATTAATGATATTAATTTTTATGTCCAGGCAGAGATTGTTAATAACTATGAAAACTGTTTATTAACATCAAATCTCGCCACAAAACTTATATACAAGGTTCAAAAACGCACGGTTTGGAAATTTATACATGCAGGGAACAGGCAAAACTGGAAGTCTTAAAGGCAACTAGCATAAGCAAACATTTTTACTGGCAGAGAAGGTTTGTGCGGTCACTTACACCGCTTGCAGTTAGTTATCCTGCTTAGCCACTGGATGGATGCAGGAAGCTCCTTTCTGCTTATGGCAGAAGGCAATCAATGATTACAAGAGGCTTGAAGTATTTACTCACAAAATATTATGGGACAATACCCAAAGCACATGGTGGGGCTGCTGCTGGGCTGAAAGCTGCTAGAGGCTTTGGAGCTTCCTCAGGCTCCTGGATGCTTCAGAAAGGAGGCAGACGATCTCTGAGCTGGTCCTGGCTCTCCTGGCAGCAGGCTCTCATGTGCAGGCAGACATATTCGCTGTGCAGTCTCGGCATGGTCACGCTGGCTGTGCAGGTGTGGAGGCATCAGGGCCTCAGCAGGCAGGATACAATAGCAGAGAGCCCCATAGCAGAGAACCCCATAGCAGAGAGAGCCCAATGTGCTACCTGCTCATCCTTTATATCCATTTCAGCCCGAGACTGATGGGCCTTTGGACATAGATTAGCCAATCAGGATGGCACTTTGCCCATATTAGGTGAAGCTGGGGCTTTTGTCCCCTTCCTGTGGCCACCACCCCCAGCACAGAGGGAGGGGGGAGCAGGGGAACATGCCTGGGCAAGCCAGGACATCCACAAGCCCACTTGGCCTATCTAGGCCTACCACGACAGGCTCTTCCCAGGACATAGCAGTGCAAGAGATACCAGTCAGACCTGGGCTGGGTGTTAAGCAGAGCTGGAACTACTTCACAGCTAAGTTTCTGCTGCAGGTGTAGCGGTCATCTTTGCCATCTTTTATGGGATCCAGCAGAACAGGGGGCAGTGCTAGCTTCAGGGGCTTTGTGTTGTGTAGGTAGGAATGTAAAATAGGTAGTTGAATTACTATGGTAAAAATAAGAATTATAAACAAAGCATATAATCCCCTTTTTCTTGTCCAATATTATTAGTACAGCCTCTCCCCAGCTCTCTGGTAGATCTGTAGTGCAGATTGCTATTCCGGTGGCTCTGGTGAGACCTCCTCACTGGAATACTGTGTCTAACTCTGGGGCCATGAGCACAAGAAGAGTCCAGAGGAGGACTCCAAAGATGGTTGGAGGACTGTAGCATCTCTCCTATGAAGCAAGGCTCAAAGAATTGGGACCATTCATCCTTGAGGTTCTGGGGACACCTTAGAGCTACATTTCAATTTCCATAACAGGACCTGCGGGAAGGCTGGGGAGGGACTGTTTAGAAGGGCTTGGAGTGATAGGGTGAGGGCCAGTGGTTTGAAACTGGGGCAGGATAGAGTTGGGTTGGACATTAGGAGGAAGTTCTTTACAATGAGAGTGGTGAAATACTGGAACAGGTTGCCCAGAGAGGTGGTTGAAGCCCTATCCCTGGAGACATTCAAGATCAGACTTGGTGTGGCCCTGGGCAACCTGATCTAGTTGATGTGTCCCTGCCGACTGGACAAGATGACCTTTCAGGGTCCTTTCCAACCTAATGCAATCTGTGAACCTATGAATCTTTTAGTTCCAGTGCTGTGCAAGTCAAGCTCTATTGAGTCTGTGAACCTATGAATCTTTTAGTTCCAGTGCTGTGCAAGTCAAGCTCTATTGAGGTCAACATCCCAAAGGACCTGGTTGGAGGCCTGGACCTTTCCCTCATCAACACTTCATGCAAAGGAGTATCCAATGGCACTCATGTCAACATCCATTTCTCCTTGAAGTCCTGTGGCACTGTTGTAGATGTATGTATACCTATAGCTGTCCTGTCTCTTGGGATCTCCTGGGTTTGTGGCTTCCTTGGGGAATACAGCTGATTGAGCTGTACCATCAGAGCAGTTTCTCGTGTTGCCCTGCAACTGGCCTCAGACAAGGCCTGAGGTGGCATCTCAAAGAAGGAGAACTTGTTTCTGTCTCCTCTGCAGTGACGTCCATCTGTCAGGATTGGTTCTGCTCACCCATCACTTCACAAGGGTAGCTTCACCACCATTCTGGTGCAGAAAGTATGGTGTCACTCCTCACCCTCTTGTTGAGAGAGAGTCTGGTCCCCCAATAATGTTTCAAAGGTTGTACTGGCAATTGACTGGCCAGGAACCAGAAAAATCCTCTTAGCAGATGGATAGCAGTTGGAAGCAAATTCCTCTGCTTCCTGCAGGAGGGCAGTGCAGTGAAGGTGACAACAAGCTGAGAGAAGAGGCCCTAAGGCAACAGATAAGGGTGAACCTCATGCTGCTTGCAGCACAGTCATTCACAAGCTGTACTTCCAGCGGCTAGTTTGACTTCTCTTGGAGTTCAGACTAGCAGCTGGGTTTACCTTGCTCAGAGAAGTCAAACTAGCCACTGGAAGTACCTCTTGGTCTTCCTCAGTGGTCCTCACTTTCCCTTCAACTCCTTCAACCTCCTTTGCTGCAGGTTGTAAATGACAAAATCATTGCCACCAACCTGGTGACTGGCTTGCCAAAGCAGACTCCAGGAAGCAATGGGGACATCATCGTCCGCACCAGCAAGCTGCTGATCCCAGTGACCTGTGAGTTCCCGCGCCGGTACACCATCTCCGAAGGCTATGTGCCCAACCTCAAGAACTCCCCCTTGGAAATCGTGAGCCGCAACCAGGGCATCTTTCCTTTCACTCTTGAGATCTTCAAAGACAAAGATTTTGATGAACCCTACAGGGATACTCTTCCCACCCTCAAGCTTCGGGACTCGCTGTACTTTGGGATTGAACCCCTGGTACACGTCAGTGGACTGGAGACACTGGTAGAGAGCTGCTTTGCCACTCCCACCTCAAAAATTGATGAGATCCTCAAGTACTACCTGATTCAAGATGGGTGAGTTGATTGTTCTCTCTCTTGCTGGCTCTTTAGATGAGATTTGACAGTGGGGCTAAGTTGCATTGCTGATGTGACACAGGAAACGCTCTCATCTCTCCACAGCAGCCTGCCTGCTGTGCTCCTAGCACTCACCAGCAGCCAGACCTTTGGTCATCAAGCTGCCTGTCCCATCAAAATGATTGGGAGAAGCAGAGTGAGACAGTGAAAGAGTTTACTCCAAGCACAGCCCTTACAGGCTGTATTTCTCTGTCACTAGCCTGGTGGATAATTGAGTTGGCTGCTGTAGAAAAGATACCCTTCCTTATGTCCTCTCTCTGCCAGCCTGTGGAGGGCCAAACCAATTGGCACAATCCTGCCATGGCTGCATGCCACTGCCACTCAGCTGCCACAGCAACTGGAGCAAGTTTCTTCATTTTCCCATAACAGCCTTATTATAGCATAAACCAGAAGACTCCATGGCTGGTCCTGATTGGAGCCCCATGAGCTCCCCATGCTTTGCTCTCTCTCTCTGATGTCTGTCAGTTCCCTAAGTCCAGGTTCCTTCAGATGGGCTGTAATTTTGGGGGATATTTTGCATTAGTGATATTTGGAGGCATTTAGGGTTACTGATCTTCCCAGGATGTGACAGATCCACCCAGGGTGGATTTGTGGATTTGCTGTTGTGGGGTTTGTATCAGAGGTTTGGGGAATGCCACTTTAGGCTCTGCTGTGGCTACTGTCAGAAAGCAAGGGTTACCTTCTCTGGGGACAGCGTCACACACAGTTCAACGTTGCAGTGGAGTGCTTGCATCCAGGGGTGCCTGGAAGCTCCACCAGACCACACTGTGGAAATTTCATACTTGGGAACCAGTCTGATGTCCTCTAGGAAGGAGGGTCCAGACAAAGTAATATCTACGTCATGGCCCAATAGTCAGGGAGTTGTGCTCATACAAGTCCTGTATTCTGTCTGCCAAACCTTCTAAGGAGGACTATTACTTCCCCAGGTGCTAAGCTAAATTATCCACCCTTACAGCTGGTGATGGCTCATCCTGTGTGATTGTCAACAGGTAAAGGTGAACGTCCCCCTGTGGCCCATTATGTGCTGGGTTAAGAACTGGATGGATGGCCAGGCCCAGAGAGTGGTGGTGAATGGAGCCACATCCAGTTGGCAGCTGTCACTAGTGGTGTGCCCCAGGGATCAGTGCTGGGCCCAGTCCTGTTTCATGTCTTCATTGATGATCCAGATGAGGGAATTGAGTCCTCTATCAGTGAGTTTGCAAACAACACCAAGTTGGGAGCAAGTGTTGATCTGTTTGAGGGCAGGTGGGCACTGCAGAGGGACCTGTACAGGCTGGATAGATGGGCACAGTCCAATGCCATGAGTTTGAACAAGGCCAAGTGCCAGGTTCTGCACTTCAGCCACAACAACCTCATGCAGCACTACAGGCTGGGGACAGAGTGGCTGGAGAGCAGCCAGGCAGAGAGGGACCTGGGAGTGCTGGTCAACAGCTGAACATGAGCCAACAGTGTGCCCAGGTGGCCAAGAAAACCAATGGCATCCTGGCCTGTATCAGGAATAGTGTGGCCAGCAGGAGCAGGGAAATCCTTCTGCACTGGTTAGGCCACACCTTGAGTGCTGTGTCCCGTTCTGGGCCCCTCAATTTAAGAAAGATGTGGAGGTGCTTGAACATGTCCAGAGAAGGGCGCCAAGGCTGGTGAGGGGGCTGGAACACAGCCCTGTGAGGAGAGGCTGAGGGAACTGGGGGTGTGCAGCCTGGAGAAGGGGAGACTCAGGGGAGACCTCATTGCTGTCTACAACTNGGAGACTGGATAAGGCATTTAATGCCATGGTTTAGTTAATTAGAAGATGTTAGGTGATAGTTTGGACTTAGTGGTCTTGAAGGTCTGGTTGATTCTGTGATTGTCTTGCAGAAGACCCTAGACACCAATGGTATTTCCATCTCCTTCTGACAGAGGTTGCAGCATTAGCTTGCTTTCTCTTCAACCAAGGCTGCAGTCCTTCCATGCCTGACATTTCTGGGCTTTATGAATGGATTTGTAGTGCAAGGATTGATTTATCGACTGCCTGACCTGACTGTTCCTCTGGAACCTTCACAGAATCAAGGCTTTGTTCATTCATATCCTATCACCAGGGAAAATGATGAGATTCAAAACAGTGACCAAAATATGAGCTGAACAAAGAAAGAAGGCAGAGAAAGTCTTGAAGTGAATATCTTAAATTCACCATGGAACCAGTAGGGAGAACCAACCCCCTACACCAGTACAGGTGAGGGGCTGACCTGCTAGAAAGCAACTCTGCAGAGAAGGACCTGGGAGTGCTGGTCGACAGGTTTTACGTGAGCCAGCAATGTGCCCTAATAGCCAAGAAGGCAAATGGTCTTCTGTGGTACATGCAGAAGAGTGTGGCCAGCAGAGGGAGGTTCTCCTACCCCTCTACTCGGCTCTAGTGAGGCCACACCTGGAGTAGTGGACTCAGCTCTGAGCTCCCCAGTTCAAGAAAGACAGGGAACTGCTTGAGAGAGTCCAACAGAGGCTACAAAGATGCTGAGGGGACTGGAGAGTCTCTGTGAGGAGGAAAGGCTGAGAGACCTGAGGCTTTTTAGCCTTGAGAAGAGCAACCTGAGAGGGCATCTGATCAATGCTCATCAATAGCTGAAGGGCCTATGGGGGCATGAGGATGGGTTCAGAGTCTTCTCTGACCAGTCATAGGGCAAAGGGCAATAGACACAAACTGGAACTCGGGAGGTTGCATCTGAATAGGAGGAGGGTATGAGGGTGCTGGAGCCCTGGAGCAGGCTGCCCAGGGAGATTGTGGAGTCTCTTTCACTGGAGAGATTCCAAACCCACCTGGACATTGTGATCCTGGGCAAGCTGCTGTAGCTCACCTTGCTTTACCAGGAGGGTTGTACTAGACAATCCCTAAAGGACCCTTACAACTCCTACTCTGCTGGGATTACATCATTTACAGTACCAGTAGCCCCTTTGGTGCTGTTATCCTGCAGAGGGCATTCAAGCTTCACCAAAGGGATAAGTGGGCTGAAGCTTCATCCAGCCTGCTCACTCTCCAGGCTGTCACTGCAGGCCCCAGTGTCCCCAGGTATGCCAGTCCCCATGTCCTGTGCAGGCCCCAGTGTCCCCAGGTATGCCAGTCTCCATGTCCTGTGCAGGCCCCAGTGTCCCCAGGTATGCCAGTCCCCATGTCCTGTGCAGGCCCCAGTGTCCCCAGGTATGCCAGTCCCCATGTCCTGTGCAGGCCCCAGTGTCCCCAGGTATGCCAACCCTCATGCCCTGTGCAGACCCCAGTGTCCCCAGGTATGCCAGTCCCCATGTCCTGTGCAGACCCCAGTGTCCCCAGATATGCCAGCCCCCATGTCCTGTGCAGACCCCAGTGTCCCCAGATATGCCAGCCCTCATGCCCTGTGCCATATGGAAACTGTCTCAGACCAGAGGCTGGTGCTCTGCTCCCGAGCTCACTGGAGCTGACTGTCTCTCTCTGTGTGCTCACAGCAATTACAAAGTAAAATTAGCTGAGTACCCTGCTGATTTGTCCCTGCTCCAGCCAGCTCTGGAATAACCCAATTTCCATCCATCAACCCACCCCAAAAGCCCAAGGCAATAAAGACAGGATTT
This sequence comes from Semnornis frantzii, assembly GCA_013399775.1. Taxonomy (NCBI): domain Eukaryota; kingdom Metazoa; phylum Chordata; class Aves; order Piciformes; family Ramphastidae; genus Semnornis; species Semnornis frantzii. The sequence continues at coordinate 57,085 of VWYK01065826.1, read as the reverse complement.
TAAAATCAGTTCGATTATGTAAGATCAGACCTGCAGGAGCTGCTTCCAGAGGGAAGCAGTGCTTAAATCTGAGGGGATATATCTTAGGCTGAGGGATGGGAAAATTCCCCTCCCTTGCTTTCTTCTGTTTCCAGCTGGCGAGAGGTGGGATTCTTCTCCTGTGGGATTTCTCATCCCTGTGCTGATGTGACCACATTGGAAATCTTGATTTTTCTCAACTCCTTCCCCACTGTCTCTGTAATACTCTGCCCTGCTACTAGCCCAGACAGCCCCAGAGAAACTCTCCTGCTTCTGATCTTGTTCTTCTCTTTCTCAAACCAAAACTCAATAGAAGCCATTGACCAATGGCACAGGAGATAAACAGCTCTCTGGCACCTCTATGACAGCTCTCTGGGGCACCTAGACCAAGGTTATGTCACTGAGGGCAATCTGATGTGGTCAGCAGCTGTCATTTATCTGGGCATGGTGTGGTTAAGGTAGTTCCATTGCAAGGAACCTCTTGGGCTGCTCCTTGTTTTCAGGCTGAGATGGTTATTTTACTCTCAAATTCCTTCTTTTGCCTGACAACCCCTCAGTAAGAGGATCAGAGCACAGCTTCCATGGCACAGCCTCCGTCTGCTCCTGTCACCGAAGCATGTTATGCACAGGAAAGGGTTCTTTTCCCTCTAACTAGTGGATGAGAAGCTGGACATGGGCCAACACTGTGCACTTGAGACACAGAAGGCCAGTGGCATCCTATACTGCATCAAAAGAAGCATGTCCAGCAGATTGAGAGAGGTAATTCTACCACTCTGCTCTGGTGACGCCTCATTTGGAGTACTGCATCCAGTTCTGGAGCTCACAACACAGGAAGGACATGGACCTGCTGGAGAGGGTCCAGAGGAGAGCTGCAAAAATGATCAGGGAACTGGAACATCTCTCATACAAGGACAAACTGAGAGGGCTGGGGTTGTTCAGCCCGGAGAAGAGAATGCTTCAGGGAGACCTAATAGCTATCTTCCAGCACCTAAAGTGGCCTACAACAATTCTGGAAAGGGACTGTTTACAAAGTCCTGCAGTGATAGGATGAAGGACAATGATTTGAAATTAGAGAAAAGTAGATTTAGATTGGATGTTAAGAACAAGTTCTGCACCATGAAGGTGGTGGAACGCTGCAGCAGGTTGCCCAGGGAGGTAATTGAGGCCTCATCCCTGGAGCAATTCAAAGCCAGGCTTGACAAGGCTCTCAGCAGCTTGATGTAGTGGACGATGTCCCTGCTGACTGCAGGGACTAGATGACCTTTAGAGATCCCTTCCAATGCAAACCGGTCTATGATTCTTCCTCATTCTTCTGTTTTCCTCCTCCCTAGCCCCAAACCAGTAGGTTTCCTGCCACCAATGTGGAGAACCTATGGAGAACCTGAGTTTTAGGAGTCAGTTAGAGCCAGTATCCTGGGATTGTCACAGTTTATATGCTCACAAACAGGGACATGCCTACAAGTTGACTGTATGTTCCCAAAGCTTGGGCACTCACTTCTGAAAAGTCTTTAGCTGTCATTCTTTACAGTCAGATGCCTTCAGGAATCCTACTTTCCAAAGCAATTTTATCCTAAACAACTTAGTAACATCAAGTGTTTGGCCTCAAGGGTGAGGACTCTGTCAGCTTTTCTAGATTCACAATGTTAATTTATTATCTCTCCTTGGATAACTTCTATGTTTACCACCCCGGGCTAGACAAATGCTGCAGACAGCAACATCTCTTCACACCATGACCTCCACTGGCTGAGAAAAGCTGCAGGAATATGTGGGGGTGAAACTAATGCTAGGATCAGCCCAATGCTTAGTGTTTCTACTGGAGGGCAGGAACCCCTCTGCTGTGGGGACAGGCTGGGAGAATTGAAGTTGTTCAGCCTGCAGAAGAGAAGGCTCCAGGGAGACCTTAGAGCAGCCTTTCTGTACTTAAAGGAAAAATTTAGGAAACACAGGAAAAATTTATTCACAGAAAGGGTTCTCAGGAATTTGAACAGGCTGCCCAAGGAGATAGTGGAGTCTCTGCATGATTTAAAAGACAGGTGGATGTGGTGCTAAAGGATGTGCTTTAGTGGTAGCTTATTGTGAGCTCTAGGTGGGCTGTTGGACTTGATCTCACAGGTCTCTTCCAACCTCAGCAGTTCTGTGATTCTAAGGGGGACAGACTGGGAACAGACATTTTAGCCAGGCCTGTTGGGACAAGACAAGGGGCTACAGTTTGAAACTGAAAGAGGAAGTTTTAGACTGCATGGAATACATGTTTTATGCTGAGGGTGGTGAGACACAGGCCCGGGTGAGGCATTCCCAGACATGATAGAAACACCATTCCTGAAACTATTCCAGGTCAGGTTGTTTGGGGGTCTGAGCAACCTCCCTAGTTGTAGATGTCCCTGCTGGCTGCAGGGGGATTGGGCTAGATGACCTCTAAAGGCCCTTTTCAACCCAAACCAGTTTGTGATTCTATTGCAGGTAGCAGAAGGGCAATTGCAGGGAGGGCTCTGCTGCTGGCTACTGCCCACAGAGCCAATGAGAGATTTCCAAAGACAGATTCTAGTGAAAGCAGAACTCTGTACAGATGGAAATTTGCTGCTCTTTGATGATTGAACCTGTCAAACATCAGTATTTCTGGCAATGCCTTGCATGTTTCTGGTGTAAAGGCAGAAGCTAAATTCTGCTGTCAGAAGAGAGGACACCTAATAGCAACCTTCCAGTATCTGAAGGGACTTATAAGAAGGCTGCAGAGGGACTGTTTACAAAGGCCTGCAGTGATAGGATGAGGGGCAATGGTTTGAAATAAGAGAAGAGCAGATTTACATTTGATGTTAGGAAGAAGTTCTGCACTGTGAGGGTGGGGGAACACTGCAGTGAGTTGCCCAGGGAAGTGATTGAGGCCCCATCTCTGGAGATACTCAAGGTGAGGCTGTAAAAGGCTCTGAACAACCTGACCTAGTGGAAGATGTCCCTACTGACTGCAGGAGGGTTGGACTAGATGACCTTTGGAGGTCAGTTCCAACTCAAGCTGTTCTATGGTTCTATGACTTTTTGCTGTGACACCATTAATCCTGTCTCTACTACCATCAGGTTTGGGGTTTTTTTTTCTTTTTTTAATTACTATCTTGCAAAATGCCCATTTCTGGAATTAACTTGCTAGAAATGGACTTGATGTTTGGGGTAGGTTCCTTCCAGCCCCTACCACTCTCTGATTCTGTGATTTTTATGATCACAGCAGTGTTAGGGCCTCTCAGAATGCTTAAGGCTTTGCAACTCAGCAGCAGTAATTATCGAGTCACCATCAATTTTTGTTTTGTTGTTTGCCAAACTCTAAACAAGCTGTAATAACTGATAAATAGACTGCACCTGGAATGGAAATTTTTATTCAGGGAGCTAATTTTGGGATACTTTTGTAACTTTTTTTTAGTGCTACCTGTGAAGAAATTGAATTGGTCATTTTTTTATGTCCTGAATTTTAACCACCCAACCAAGTCCAGCAGGAAGGAAAATGTAAATGATGTAAAGCAAATCTGGATTTCTGTGGCTTTCATCCTCTGGGATATTACAGTAACATGGGCACAGGCTTCTTCATTCTAAGCATAATTTATGTGCTTGTATATATGTAGAGAGAAAGCAGGGACTACATTATACTGTGTAAGATTTTTGCTGCTCACTGCTGGCTGTTGCACAGAAGGTGAACCGAGGACAGACTGGCCTGCAGCTCTCTGGCAGGCCCTCTGCTGAGGGGCCTGGACCATGTCCTGCCAGCTCTCCACTGCCGAGCTGTTCTTTGTCTGGAGATGCTATTATCAATTGCTGTTGTTTTTCCCTGTCATTCTCAAATTTGCTCCTGTGGCCAAAGAGGAAGTAATATGGATGGTAGCTTAGCTTGAGAGAGCCAAGCCCTCCTTTCCTTTCTCTAGTTAAATAGGCTGAGATAGTTTTTGCTCTTTTTCCATTTCTGGGAAACCCATTAAGTTCTATCCTTCTGCTTTCCTCAGCTGTGTTTCTGATGATTCAGTGAAGCAGTACACGTCAAAGGACCACCTTGCCAAGCATTTCCAGGTTCCTGTATTCAAGTTTGTGGGCAAAGACAACAAGGTAAGCTCAAAACCCACCTCTTGGATATTGCATCATCTCTGACCTGCCTGAAGAGTCTCAGCACATAGCTGGCTGTAGTAGAGCATGAAGGGGAGGAGTGGCTGGCCAAAGGCAGATGCTGCCATGCCTCTTCCAGCAGTCGGCTTTTAGGAGCCTGACACAAGTTATTTAAGGAAAAGTGACAGAAACAACTAAATGTGAAGGACAATTGTAGACAATCAACACCACAGCAGGCTAAAATCATTATTTACAGGATAGTCTTTGGTGGGCCCTTCTATCCTAGGCAAGAAAAGTGTTTACAGTCACAAAGTAGAAACCTGGGGAGTTAGGCACATTAGGCAGTATCCTGTCTTCAAAACAAGATGGTCTATAGTTTGGAGTCTCTTCAGCTTTCCATCTTCTCTGACTCTTGTGGGTACAGATGCAAGGCCACCATATGGTTTAATTCTATGTGAAACCAGGCCATCCAGGCTGGTGGCATTCTGGGACAGAAGCTTTGTAGTGGGAGGACAGTTAAAGGATGCCATTTTCCTAATGCAAATAACTTTCCTTGGCTATACTGGAAGAAATCAGGCCTTTCAACCACTGCTGTCATGCTCAGCCAATGCTGCTTGCTCCTACAGTGGCAAAGAGGTGCCAATTCATCTCCTGGAGAGCCTCAGGAGGGTTAAAATGGATGAGATCTTTCAAAACCCAGAAATTCTGCTTGGCTTCTGATTGTCACTGCTGCCTCCAACCTGCATCCTCCCATCCTGTGCTGGGATTTTGCTTCAAACCTCACCGCTGACAAAATATTCACAAATATTTGCTTCCCTAATTGCTGCTTGTGGGGATCTTGCATACTCTCCTCATCATTAGGAGGGCAGGAAGCAGCAATCCTGTCACTGGCTGCCTTTGCTGTATGGAAAGAAAAGGCAACTGTCTCCATGCCCTTTGTCTTCTCCTCCTCTCAACTTCTGGTCTTAGCCCCTCATCAATCTGCATTTTCCTTCTTTGCCCCCTGATTTCCTAGCTTTGTTTTTTCAACTAACATCAAATTGTCTTGTATACTTCTATCAGTCCATCTGCTTGATCAACTTCCTGCTGTGCAACTCGTGTCAGTCCATGCCAACTCTTCCAAACTTGTTCCTGACATTTTCATCCCTTCCTCTGAAGGATTATTGCATGCCTGCATATTCCCCTTCTAGCCCCTGGCTAACAGACAGAAACCATGCTTTGAGATCTTATCTGGAAAGCGTGCCCTCTCCTGGGCACCTAAGAAACCAGATGGAGCAGCCAGGTTGGCTGTGGATGCCGATGGTGGCTGTGGATGCCGATGGTGGCTGAGGACCTCATCGAAGTAGGGGCAGAAATGGCTGTGCCATGGCTAGTGTGATTGCCAGGGCTGCCTGCTGACTTGGCCTGCTGTCTCACCACCCTCCAGGAAGTCTTCTTGCATTGCCGCATCCTCGTGTGCGGGGCGCTGGACGAGAGCTCCCGCTGTGCCCAGGGCTGCCGGAGGCGGGTCCGCAGGTTGGCTGTGACAGAGGAGGAGGAGGAGGAAGCTGGTCATGTGGCAAACCACATCCTCACCGGTGGACCCATCAGAATTGACTTCGAAGACTAACATCCACCCTCTGGAACAGCATCTCCACCTAAGATCAGCCTTCCTCATCAATGCATTCTGCCATGGCTGTTTGAGAAACCAAGTATTTGGTCAGGCCCCACTTGAACCTCAGGACTTGCCTTCACAACTGTGGGCACACAAGGCAGCCCTTCGAGTGCCACCTGGACTGCGGAACACTTTGGCTTTACCTACATTCCTTCCCAACAGCCCTTTGGTTGAAGGAACCCTCTTGCTTCGCAGGCCTGAAACATTACCCAGCTTTGTCTTTCCCTACATCTGCCTGCAGGCTCCACGGGACTGTTCCTCCTTGACTAAACCAACATTATTCCAGTCCCTCTTTCATCAGGCAGCACGAACAGTGTCATAGGTAAATGTGTTTGCTGTGCTGCTCTATGAGTGATGCTGAAGCTAATAAAAACATGTATAAACACATCTGTCTTGTAAGCTGGAAGTTCCTTGGAGCTACAAAGCAGTTGCAGGCAGGTAAAACTCAGCACTGTCACAAGCACATTTAAATGTTAGTTTTAAATAGTAAAAGGTATTTGAAACAACTCAGGGTTGTTTTAGTATCTCTTGGTCATTGCATGCAACATAATAGTGTCTCTTCTTTTACTCTACCATTATTTTTCTCCTTTTTCTTCCCCAGCTGTGGTGTCTTTCCTACATGCTATAGCACCTCCATTGTAAGAAACAAAGACCATTAGACACCTACAAACACCTCCCTCCCAGGTGTGCTGCTACCAGCTCTCTGTTTGACAGCTGGAATGCATCACCCTGCTCTGGAGAGGCTGGGGCTTTGACAAAGGACTGAGAGAAACACACCTTCAGCTTTCACAGCAATCATTTACAATGTAGGGAGTTCTTGGGACAGGGTTGTCCCCAGTGAACTGGTGACAGGAGACACAGCAGCACTGTCTGAGTGACTCTGCATGCGGAGATGCTCAGTGGATGGGAGCTGGCTGGGGACATAATTACTGGTGATGGTGGTGGCATTGTGGTTGTCAGGAATCCCTTTGGGCCATCAAGAGCTTTCCAAAGGAAATATAACTAGTGATTATCTCAGGCTCCTCTGGGCTTCATTCTGGAGCAAGAGCACTGTGTGGTGAAGAATTAGAATTGTGGGGTGCAACCACAGTGAGCAGTGAAGGACTGTGGGAGAGGCAGGGTTGGAGGTGGGAGAGGAAGGATCTAGCTCCACTGTTGTCTGTGGCACAGTAGCGTATCCGTGAGGTTTCCTGAAAGAAGCTTTGCTGTGTCTGGAGGTGCAGCCCAGAAGGCAACCATGTCGTGGGCTGCATCAGAAGTGTGACCAGCAGGACAAGAGAGGTGATTCTGCCCCTCTATTCTGCTCTTGTGAGACCCCACCTGTAGTACTGCATCCAGTTCTGCTGTGCCCAGCATAAGAGGAACATGGAGCTACTGGACTGGGTCTGGATGAGGCCGTGAAGATGATCAGAGGGCTGAAGAACCTCCCCTCTGGGGACAGGCTGAGAGAGTTGGGGCTTTTCAGCCTGGAGAAAAGGCGGCTCTGGGAAGACAGAGAAGCCTTCCAGTACCTGAAGTGGCCTATAAGAAAACCAAGGAGGGGCTTTTTACATGGGCTTGTAGTGTTAGGATGAGATGGAATTAGGCTGGAGATTAGGAAAAAATTCTTTAGAGTGGGGGTGGTGAGACACTGAAACAGGTTGCCCATGGAGGTTGTGTGTGCCCTCTTCCTGGAGGTGTTCAAGGGCAGGTTGGATGAGGTCCTGCGCAACCTGGTCTAGAGAAAGGTGTCCCTGCCCATAACTGGGGGCTTGGAACTAGATGGTCTTTAGGATCCCTTCCAACCTAAATCATTCTATGAGTCTATGCTCCAGAAGAACTCGAACCCTGCAGTACCCATTTTCTACTTTATTTGGAAGCAGCCAAATTGCTGCCAGGGCCAAAATGTATTGTTGTTCTCAAACGGATAGGGAGCCCACCCCTATTTGAAGGGACCGCTTAGGAGGGAGTCACAAATCACCACAGCAATACTGCTTTTCACAGCTTGCTTGCTTCTGGGGAGATTCCAGTGAGGAATGGGTGTTTGATGGGTCAGGGCTTTTGTGATTTTTCTAAATGGCTTCACAGCAGCATTTCCACCTTGGGAGTGTGCATGAGTGGGTGCATTGGAATAAATGAAAATGTTTCTGGGATGGCAAGTAGAGATCAGTGGAGAGACACACTTCATGTATCCTGTGAAACCAAGCTGAAAGAATTGGGGCTTTTCAGCATGGAGAAGAAAAGAATTTGCAGAGACCTTAGAGCTACAGTTCAATATCTGAAGGGGTCCTACAGGAAGGCTGGGGAGGGACTGTTTAGAAAGGCTTGGAGTGATAGGATATGGGACAATGGTTTGAAACTGGAGTGAGGTAGAGTTAGGTCAGACATCAGGAGGAAGCTGTTCATAGTGGGAGTGGTGAATTAGTGGAAGAGGCTGCATGGGGATGCGGTTGAGGACCCATCCCTGGAGACATTAAAGATCAGACTCGATGTGGCCCTGGGCAACCTGATCTGTTGGAGGTGTCTCTGCTGACTGCAATGGGGTTGGACAAGGTGACCTCTGAGAGTCCCTTCCAACCCAATGCAATCTGTGAATTATCTAACCACATGTGAAAGAAAAAGAAAGCCAAAAGCCTCCTTCTTGCACTGCTTTGTGTCTCCTGGTTCTGCTGATTCACATCTGCAGTAGGGCCACATGGGCAATTTCCTCCTGTCACTTCTTTGTTCAGGCAGCACCTGCTAAATATACTTGTTTTGATAAAACGAGCACTGGGAAATGAAATTAATTAGCTGGTGCCTTCTGGAGAGGCAAAGGGTAGATTTTTTTGTTGTTGTGGTTGGTTGGTTGGTTGTTTGCATGAAAGGGAAGTGGGGGAGTGGTGGAGGGGGAGGTTCATTTCTTGCTTATTTCAGTTATTTGTGCACATTATTGGTTTCTCCTGACAAATTTGTAGGGAGCAGCTTCTCTACTTTGTGTCTTTTTAATCAAATCACCTGGGTGAGTAAGGAGGAGGAAACCACGCTCTCTGTGGCCTGTGAGTGGAGCAGGCTGGGAAGCTGTTCAGTTTGCCCTGCAAGCAGGAGAGTAGATCTGCTATCTGCTACTGCCCTGTGGCCATTCCTCCTCTGAGATGTAGGAGGTGGCTCCTAAGGACAAACAAACCATTTTATCAAAGTCTTTGAGGTCCTCCCCCATTTACCTCTTATTTCCATCTGTTATCTTTGTCAGCATTACAACCTGGACACAAAATCAATGCCAAACTCAACTGAGAGCCAAGGGATTTGTTTTGTCTGTTTAATCTACCACGCCACAGAGTGGAAGTAAAACACACTGCAGAAGCAGGCACTGCATGTGTGAGAAGACAACACACCCAACCACTGTGCTGGAAGGTCCAACCAGCACTGCCAACCATAGCTCAAAATCAGAGCTCCACCAGTGCTGCCCAGTGAGTGTGGTGTTGGTATTGCAGCTGGTGCCACCTTATTCTCTTTTAGGTTGTAAAGTGAAGGTTCGAACATTAGATGTCCAGGAGCAAACACCTACCACTTACCATTCTAGTCCCTACTTTTAAGTCCTCAGTGAACACATAGAGATTGCTGTTTGAGGAACCTGTCAGTAGGAGACCACACTGGCTGAATGGGTTGAACATCATCAGCAAGAGCTGCAGATAATCCTGCCAACACAAATTCAACAGAAACCTTTGAGTGAGCATGGCCTTGTCTTCCTGTTCTGAGTAGAGTGGAAGTGAAGATGCCCCAAGGTTTGTGTGCTGACCTGGAGAGTCCCGTGATCAGCAGCTCCCATAGCTGTACACCACTGGCTAGCAGGAGCAGTGCAGAGGGGAAGCTGTTTTCAGTTGGGATGCCAAAGTTTTGCTGTCATTCATGAGCTGGTTTTCTCCTATGCAGGACTAACCAGTGGTTTTCTTGAGTTGCAGCCATCTCTCAAAGGTTCAGGTGTCCATGCAGAGCTGCTTATAGGGTTTGTTTTGTAGTGAAAAATGCACTAGTTCAGTTGCTGGCCCATGTGCAACAACCTGTAGTGCTCGGGGTGAATTGGTGGTCTGAAAGCATGCAGAAATTACTACTTCAGTGGTGTCCAACACATCAGTCTCTGGATCAAGAGATCTTGTTCAGAACCCATCAGTTTTTCACCTGTCACTGTTACCTGGCTTAGCTTCAATCTGCTATCACTTGAACTGTAGAATGTTTTAACATTCACTAGCTGATTGGCTACTGAGTGTAGCCAAGATAGGCTTCTTTATCCTGTGCCATTTAATCATAACAGTGTGCTCACATGGAAAACTGGCAACAGGCACCATTTCACCAATGAATACAAAGTCTGGGAAGTGTCTGGAATGAGGAACATTTCCTTTCCATCCCAAAGTGCATGTTTCTTAGATGGATATTCAAGATTCTGTTCAACCTCCTGCTCTGACAGACACACACTGCAGTGAACCCTGACCCTGATAATGCAGTCTGTGGCATTAGCATAGCTGGGACAGGATGTCACTGCATCCCATCAGTGTGAATTAAGATCCTCTTCAGTAGAAGACATCCCTGTCATGGAGTCACTTCCATTTTCCTGGTCTTAATCCCCATGGGCTCTTGTCATTTCAGTTTGGTTGGGGCCAGGTGAACATCTCACTGCTGTAAAGCAAAGATGACTGGCAAGAGCAGGAAGATGGGGCTTAAATAATGTATAGCTCCATGCATATACTTAAACCAGAAAGAGAAGCAACTAAGACAGACTCTTTCCACTCTTGTTAAATCATCCTTCTGTAGCCTTAACTTTCCTGTGGCAGATGGAAGAACATAACCATAAATACGTTTACAGGAGATGTTGAAGTATATACGTGGCCTGGCACGCACACCCGTAGCAGCTTCCTTTCAGCATGGAACACAGATGAGAGCTGCCTGCAAATGTCTTGTGTAGATGAAACTCCCTACAAAGCTTTACATTTCAATCTGGGGTACAGTGAAAGCTCCTAAGAGCAGATGGAAGCATTAACCCTGCTTTAAGAAGGCTACACTTCAGATAGCTGTGTCCCTGCCCCACAAAGGCAGCCCTGCCACCTGACAGAAAAGACTGCAGGATTGTGGATATCTCATCCAAGGCAACTGTGAACCTCCTGTGTCCCTCCTGCTAGAGGTGAAGGTGGATACCCAGACATTTTGTATAAAAAAGGGATCCTAAGGGGAAAGCTTTGTTAAACGATATAGGAGGGGAAATAATTAAATAGATCTGGATGACACTGCAAAAGAGATTAGCCTCCTCTCCAGAGACTGTGGGAGAGTGCTGTGATTTCACATCTCAAACGTCGTGGACTTTGGTCCAAACCCTTCCTCCCAAATACAGATTGTGCCTCTATCCACAGATGCTTTGAGTCCTCCTCATGTACCAAATCCTCAGATGTTTGATAGTGTTTTAGGGTCCACCAAATATTTAAATAAACAGAGGTGTCAGGGTGTGTAACAAGAGGATGGAAAATGTCAGGGATGGGTGTGAGCAGCATACTGAAAGCAAATTACCTCTCTTCAGTCTGCCGCTAGGGATGGAAAAATGTGAGTAGTGTGTCCATGGACAGGGATTTTCAGAGGCAGCAGAAACCTGATGCCCTTGCACTGCAAATTAGAGAATGAAGGGGTGGAGGTAGCTAACACGTGTGTCTGAGGCAAACAAACAAGTAAAACCCCTTGTTTGTTACCACCACTGTGTCCTGCTTGCCTCTCCTGATCAGTCTGCAGAGAAAATTGGCATCAGATTCCTCAGGCTGGTGGACTTGGAAAGTGGTGGTAGGGCTGTTGCATTGCATCTGTGGCGGACAGCAGGCATCACTGCCCTGTGCCCACAGGCTGCCTCCCCTTCCGCAGCCCTCTGCCCAAAAGTTGTAGTCGATGTGCCCAGGTCCCCCCAGCCCATTTGAGGCCAGGAGGCTGAAGAAACGGCTATGCAGAAGTGTGCTGTCAGAGAGGGGATGCTTGGCAGCTGCCTCCTGCTCTTCCTCACAGCTCATCTCGCTCTTCCTCGCTGCAGATGCAGGCGCTCCTCTGGCTGTTCATGAAGGGCCGGCAGCCCAGGGTCCAGACGGCGTTGAACACTGTGTCTGCCATGGATTCACAGGCTGCCAGAAAGGAAGAGATCATGGTGGAAGGTGAGCAACAGGCACAGCTGAGGGCTGGGTGGAAGCTCCCTTAGCCTGAGACCCTGCACTGAGCTATAGTGGTCCAGGGCTTGGGGGTGCTGGTGGATGAGAAGTTGGACATAAGCCAGCAATCTGCACTTGCAGCCTGGAGGGCCAGTGGCATCCTGGGCTGCATCAAAAGCAGCATGGCCAGCAGGTTGAGAGAGGTGATTCTGCCACTCTGCTCTAGTGAGACCACACCTGGAGTACTGTGTCCAGTTGTGGGGCCCCCAACATGAGAAGGATGTGGACCTGCTGGTGTGGGTCCAGAGGATGGCCACAAAGATGATCAGAGGGCTGGAGCACCTCTCCTACAAGGACAGGCTGAGAGAGTTATGATTGTTCAGCGTGGAGAAATAAAGGCTCTGGAGAGACCTTATAGCTGCATTTCAATATCTGAAGGGGACCTACAGGAAGGCTGGGGAAGGACTGTTCAGATGGGTTTGTAGTGGTGGGCCCAAGGTAATGGTTTGAAACTGGAATAGGGTAGATTTAGGCTGGACATCAGGAGGAAGTTCTTTACAATGAAGGTGGTGAAATAATGGAAAAGGGTTGCCCAGAGTGGTGATGGTGTCCCCATCCCTGGACATGTTCAAGGTCAAACTTGATGGGGCCCTGGACCATCTGCTTTAGTTGGAGATGTCCCTTTTGAGTGTAGGGGGCTTGGACAAGGTGACCTTTGAATGTCCCTTCTGGCCCGATGTGTTCTGTGGTTCTCTATTGGCTGCTGGGAGTGAGGGCTGTTGTCTCTGAGTATTGAATCATTTTTATAAACCCAAAGGTTCCCTCCTGCTGAACTGGGGGCTCTGTGCTCTTGTGGGTGGCACCAATCTGGCACCAATTTCTTTTCCACTAGTCTCCCTCCCTTCTTGTCTCTCTCAGGCTTTTCTCTTTGATGGATCACCCAGGGGCACTCCAAATAGCACTCTTTACCAAGCAGATTTCCCAGAAGACCTCCAGAGCAGTGTCTTTTCTGGCTCACTCTCTGCTCAGTTTTACCTACAGCCACTGGCAACCAACTTCCACTACTTTTGGAGAATTCTAGTGCCAGCTGTCAGACAGCATGAACAATCCTACTGTTGTTGAAGCAGCAGAGCTGTCCATACAGCCTGGCTGACCGTCAGTCCTTTGTCATCCCAAAAAACAAGCCTAAAACTTCTTGATGATGAATAAATAGGTTAATAGTTATTTTAGGGTTTACTCACAGGCACTAATGTTGATTGCTGTATGCATAGTAGATTTGGGGAAACCATGGTTTGGGAACTGTCTCCTTCCATCTCAGCCTCTCTGAGTGCCTCGTGCTGCTCCTGCTGTTCCAGGAGCGTGCTCATTTGGTGGACATTGGAGAGGCTCTGGTGAGTCAGTGGAAAAAACAAGGCTTTGGATGACTGGCATTGCTGCAGGTGGGATGTTTATGCCCATCTGAGGAGAATGCAGCTGCTCTTCCCTGTCTGCTTTCGCTGAACTCCTGGTGACTCAGTGGAAAGGATCCCAGTTAAGAGCTGAGATGCTGGTAGAAAAGGACTGTGTGACAATCATGGAATGGCTTAGGTTGGAAGGGCCCTTAGAGATTATCTGCTCCAACCTCCTTGCCATGGCAGGGATGCCTCTCAACTAGACATGGTTGCCTGAGGCCTCATCCTGTCTGGCCTTAAACATCTCCAGGGAGGAGGCAGCTACAATCACTCTAGGCAACCCGTTACAGAGTCTTATCACCCTCATACTGAAGAACTTCTTCCTAAGATCCGGTCTAACCCTACTCTCCCTCACTTAAAACCATTCCCTGTAGTCCCGTCACTAGATAGCCTCATGAAAAGTCCCCTCTCAAACCTTCCTGTAGGCTCCCTACAGGTATTGGAAAGCAGGTCTAAGGTCCCCCAGAGTCTTCTCCAGGCTGAACCCCAACTCCCTCATCTTGTCCTCATAGCAGAGTTGCTTCAGCCCTTGGATCATCCTTGTGGCCCTTCTCTGGACTAGCTCCAGCAGGTCTGTGTCCTGCTTATGCTGGGAACTCCAGAACTAGGCACAGTTATTTGAGGTGTAGGGTCTCACAAGAGCAGAGTCAAGGGGCAGAATCATCTCTCTTGACCTGCTGACCGCACCACTCCTGATGCAACCCAGGATACTTTGCCTTCTGGGCTGCTACAAGGCAAGAGAAGGCAGAAACAGGCCACAGAGGATGGGTCAGTTTCCTGTGTGTTAGCAACTACCTGTCCCTCCTGCAACAACCAAGACAGAGGTGTAGTCCTCCTTCACTGTAGGCAGGAGTGGCTTGGCTCAGCCAAGGAGCATGCTCCACCTTAACTTCCTAAGATCTTTCAGTCTGCTTCACTCTTGCAGGCAGAAGGGAGAAATGAGGGATCTAAAAAATTGGCAGGGGGAAATGTGAAGAGATAGGAAGAGGTTGGCTGCATGAAGACCTGCAGATAAGGGTGACCATGAAAGACTGGCTGTGCTTGATCTGTAGCGCTTGTATCTCAGTCGACATCTCTGTTTTCTCTTGCTGACCTGGACAAGTCTTTCCTAACATTTATCTGTGATGAGGTAGAAAGCCACCCACACTAGAAACAGTGTCAAGCAGACTTGTCCATGTGTCCTAATCAGGCTGGAAAACAAATACTTGTTTAACTCTGCCTTACAGTGGGGCAGGAGCAGCAGGGATGAACCCTGGGGCACTGGCTGTGGGGAACTGCGAAAAACTCAGCAGCAGCACCAGTTTTGTTAGACTTTGGCAGCTTGCCCTTCTCAAGGGCTCTGCCAGTTTTTCAGACCAGAGCCACTCTAAGTATCTTTAACTGTTTCAGTGCCACCAACTGATGAGAAGGTCTCTGCCTGTTCTGTGTTACTGCCACACAGGCCACCTTCAAGAGATGGATACTAGCCTTAGAGAGGATGGGGATGCTCCGAAGTGCCCTCAGGATGAGCTGCCTAGGAGAAGATTTCCTTGCTATGGCTGAATTGTGGAAACAGCAAGGTAGATATTTTCCCTTCCTCACACAGAGCAGAGGTGCTTGGCGTTGGCACAGAGGCTCAAGAGGCTGACTTGGGCTGTCACATGTGTAACCTTCACAGAGAGAACATGTCTTCAGAGGAGCATCTAAGGGAACTGGTGGTGTTTAGTTTGGAGAAAAGGAGGCTGAGGGGGCAGACTTTCTCACTCTGTACAACTCCCTGAAAGGGGGTTAGAGTCAGGTGGGGATTGGTCTCTCCTCACATGTAACAAGGACAAGAGGGAACTGCCTTAAGTGGCACCAGGTGAGGTTTAGGCTGGATATTAGGAGAAATTTCTTCCCTGAAGGAGTTGTCAAGCCCTGGAGCAGGCTGCCCAGGGCAATGGTGGAGTCCCTATCCCTGGAGGGGATTCAAAACCATGTAAATGTGGTGCTGAGGGACATGGTTTACTGGTGATCTGGCAGTGCTGGGCTGAAGGTTCAACTTGATGATCTTACAGGTCTCTACCAAGCAGCCCGATTCTGTGATTCTAAAAGCAGCCTTTACCAAGAAGGTTTTCTCAAAATCACAGACTGAGACTGTTGACATTAGGCGAAACCAGGGTGACTCTTGAGCTGCCAACACATCACTAGAACTTTGTTGGCATCTAGGGGGCTTCTGAGCAATCCAGATTGCCACAAAATGGCTCAGCCACCAACCATGCACCCATGTCCTGACGCGTCTCTGGTGCCACTGTCATCTCTAATCTGTGAGCCACATCCTGGAGAGCTTCTGTCCTTGGCTCTCCTAGTTCATTGGCCTATGGCCAAGTAGGGGTTTCAGCGTGTGGCTTACTGGCTCTGGAAGGCTTTTTCTTCTCCTGTGAAGGTGTTTGAACTCTCAGAGAAGACATCCAAGCATTGAAAGAACCCTTCAACTGCTCCCTGACCCATCTGTGACAAGCTCAGGACAGATGTGCTGCTCCCTACTGCAGTTTTGCTTCTCTGGGCAAGGAAAGGGTTCCCTGCCCACACCCTCCCCTCCCTGCCATGATTTGTTCCTCCCTTCCAGCCTGGAAGCCTACCTTCCACCTTGGAGACAAAGCCGAGGCTGCGCTTGAGGTCGGAGCAGATGGAGTGGAGGCACCAGCGGAACTTGGCGTCGCAGCGGTACTTGTTGGCCCCACAGGTGTCGTAACAGATGTCCAGCTGGTTGCAGCACTTGGTCATGGCAGGGATGCCCAAATCTAACTGGAGAAGGAGACAAAAGAAGCATCCTTTGAGTGCCTCCTGGCCTGGGACTCAAACACCTGACACTGAGTGACATGTTGCAGAGCCCAGCTGGCTCCTTTGTTGGGGCAGCAGGAAGGAACACAAGCCTCTCCCTCACCAGCTAAAGAAAGTGGTGACAGTAGTGTAGCTTCCATGCAGTGTGGACCACATTCCCTTTTTTCTTTTCAGTTTACCTCTGGTAGAGAGGTGGGAAACACTTCTTCCAAAGCCTTTTGCTGTTTCTAATTTGTCAGAACTCATTGGAGAGCTTCCTGTCCTTGCCAGCCATGGCAAAAGCTCCTTTTCTCTTTTCTTTTTCCCACAACCTTGCCAAGTCCTGCTTCTTGGCCTAATGCATCTGCTAAAAGTGTGATGAATGCCTCATCTCTCAGAGGTGCCCCGTCAAGAAGAGGATACATCTTGGGCCAGAGAGTTATTGCTTGGGGACAAACAGCAAGTGTAGCTAATAACAATGATGCGGAAGATGCGGCAGAAGGTCTGTCTTCTGGAGAGACTGGACTCATTAGCTTGCTATAAATTCTTTCTCTTTTTGGCCTTCCTCTTGTAATATGCAGGAGATGAGTTGTGTCTTTGTTGCACTCAGCACCCACCACTGCCTGCCTAAGGAGGAGACACCACAGAAATGCCCACATGGCTTGCAATGACCTGTGGTTTAAGGGACTCATCTAACATGACAAATGGGCTGTGAAGGAGAGGGGCTTTCAGAGCAAGGACCTGACTAATTGCTGCAGAGCTCATGGGCAGCAGTAATGCATGAGCTAAATGGGAATTCCTGCTCTTAGTGCCTTCTGGGAGTGTTTTTCTTGGTGGTTCCAATCTAGTTTCATTAATTGCCTTTGAAATAACAAGTGGTGCAGCCCTAATGCCCTCGGGGTGATCTCAGAGCTTGGCAGAGGTAAAAGGACCAGGTGTGGAGAATGCCTTCAAGCATTGATGTTAGCACATTGTCACTGAGCTGGCCCAGCACTGAATGTGTTCCCTCTCCTATCCTGAGGGCAGGAGATTGTTCAGAACCTTGGTAAAAATATGTTTCTCCACACTGGTGCACTTCTTGGCCAGGCACTCACTTTTGTTGTTCTGTTTCACTGCCACCAGCAGCTGAAACCTTCATACCTCCCTGACTGACAGTGAACTAGGCAGTGCTCATACTGATGCATTTGCTTGATTGCCACGGGCATGCAGCCATATCTCCTGGCAGTCCAAGGCAGGTATCTTGTCCTATGACACCACACAAGGGAAATTTCTTTCATTTTTCAGAGCTCTGGACTCAGCTGCCAAGAGGAGCCATCACAAATGGTACAGCCTAAGCCTTTCCCCACCCCAGTATGAGAGGGGAAGTGTCTGAAAAGGGCTTTGGTCAGATAGGATAATCATGGATGGGGTCATGCTCCTTCCAGACAGGAGTTATGAAATAGTGTGGCACTACACCTCCAGTGAGAGGGTTACCTGCTGCTGTACTCATTCCTGCACTGGGAATGCTTCCTTTGGGGACTCTGGTTTTATTCAGAAGAGGCCATAGGAAAATTTGGGGCCAGACACCCACAAAGATGTCCAGCTGGACAAATACTTTGTATATGTGAAATGTGGTTTGGTCCTCCCTTGTCATATTTTTCTTTGGTTTGGGGAAGTTTTTCTACTTTTTTCTCCTTTTTTTTCCTATTTTCAGCTTATCTCAAAGTCACTTCCCATGTGACAGATACTTTAAAATCCCCTTTTCAGATGAAAAGAGTGTTTCCTGGCTGCAATGGAGGCTAAGGGGAGACCTTCTCACTCTTGACAACTTCCTGAAAGGAGGTTGTAGTGAGGTGGGTGTCAATCTCTTTTCCCCAGTTAGACATGATTGGATGTGAGGAAATGGCCTTGAGTTGCACCAAGTGAGGTTTAGTTTGGGTATTAGGAGAAACTTCTTCGCTAAAAGGGTTCTCAAACACTGGAACAGGGAGGGGGTGGAATCCCATTCCTGGAGGTGTTTAAAAGAGGCAGAGATGTACTGAGGGGCATGCTTTACAGGATCTCAGGATTGCAGAATGTCAGGGGTTGGAAGGGACCCAAAGAGATCATCAAGTCCAACCCCCCTGTCAGGTCACACAGGAATGCATCCAGACAGGCCTTGAAAGTCTCCAGAGAAAGAGACTCCACAACCTTTTCAGGGAGCCCTGTTCCAGTGCTCTGGGACCCTTACAGTAAAGAAGTTCCCCCTTGTGTTGAGGTGGAACCTCCTGTGCTGCAACTTACATCTGCTACTCCTTGTCCTATCACAGGGAGCAAGTGAGCAGAGCCTGTTCCCCTTCTGCTGACCCCCAGCCCTCAGAGGCTTACAAACATTTATTAGATCCCCTCTCAGTCTTCTCTTTTCCAGACTAAACAGCCCCAGGTCCCTCATCTTCTTCTTATCAGGCAGTGCTCCAGTCCCCTCATCATCCTTGTAGCCCTCTGCTGGACCCTCTCCAGCAGATCTCTGTCCCTCTTAAACTGGGGGACCCAAAACTGAATGCAGTACTCAAGATGGGGTCTCACCAGGGCAGAGTAGAGGGGGAAGAGAACCTCCCTTGATCTGCTGATTTAGCAACAGACTTGGTAGGGTCAGAGAACGGTTGGACTCGATGATCTTAAAGGGTTTTCCCAACCAAAACAATTCTCTGATTCTGTGATAGCATTAGGTGGTTGCTGTGATTAGAGGCCAGGGTCAGCTGGCAATGGTGGAGGTGACAGTACATACACTTCCGGGTACCTTGAGCCCCAGAAAATAGGAGCTACAGCCGTTGGGTTCTTGGGGTTTGTAGTGAGGTCGCGGCATTGGAGCCTTCCCTGAGAAAGAAAGGAAGAATGTTAGGAAAGCAAATAGTCCCAAGAGCAGCAGCAAAATGCAGAGAGTAAAAGGCAGCTCCCTTTTGGTCTGCATCCCCAGACACTTCCTTCTCCTCTGGAAGATGCAGGGAGTGAAGCACAGGTACTGGAGCTGGCAGTGAGACACCAAATCTGCTCTCAGCCCAGACCCGTCAAGGCTCTGCAGCCTGGTTTAGCTGGCACCTCTTCTGGCATGGCTACTGGAGCGCTGTGTGGTGTGTGAACAGTATCTCCAGTGCCTCTCAAATGTGTAAGCTGTGCTGAGTCCAGTCCCTACACTTGGGACTCTCCCTAGCCCTTACAAAGGGCAAGTCCCTCTTAGCAGTCTGGGGGTTTGCTGTCGAGCAGCTCCTCTTGTTGGAGCCAGTGCCTCATGCTTCCCACATCTCCTGACTTATTCATAGGCTGCTTGAGTGCTCTGATCAACTGGGTGTTTAACTGCTCCAGGAAACTACTAGCTTAGTAAAGGGGTTTCTTCCCATCCTCAGTTCATTCTTGGAATCTTGGTATGGGTTTGCACAAAATGGTGCCTAGACCTTTCATGCCTGATCTTGCTCTGAGCAGGAGGTCATCTTGGCCTGTTTTCTACATGCAGCAATGCACTGCCATGCTTTGCAAATAGTTTTTATTCCTTTATCTATGTCTTCCCTCAGTTTGCTTCTTAACATTCATAGTGGGGTAAAGATTTGCTCTGTGAATCATTTACCCAGTGTAGAAAGAGCCCAGCAGGCAATGGGCTGAGTAGCTTCAGCAGTGATTGGATTCTGTTTGCTTTGCTTCGGAGGTGTGCAAGCTCTCCTGTTTGCCTGCCAGCACATCCTGAGGCTTTCTGAATGGCTGACAGAGGTTCTGGGTGTGAGGGGTGGCTACCTAGAGGTGGAAGTTGTCCATGTGTCCAGGTGCTGGAGCATGGCCAGAGAAGGCTGACACAGCTGGTGGGGGGTTTAGCAGCTGAGGGAACTGGGGGTGTTTAGTCTGAAGTAAAGGAGACTGAAGGGAGACCTTCTTACCCTCTACAACTCTCTGAAAGGAGGTTGGAACCAGATCGGGGTTGGTCTCTTCTCCCTTGTGACAAGTGATAGGATAAGAGCAAAGAGCCTCAAGTTGCAGCAGGGGAGGTTTAGGTTGGACATTGGGAGAAATTTCTTCCCCGAGGGGGTTAAGTCCAGGGCAGTGGTGGAGTCTCCATCCCTGCAGGGACTGAAAAGCTGTGTAGATGTTGGTGCTGAGGGACCTGGTTTAGTGGTGACCTGGCAGGGCTGGCTTAATGGTTGAACTCTGTGATCTTAAAGGTCTCTTGCAACCAAAACAATTCTATGAAAGGAGATCTTGTCTATTCCCTGACCTGTCTCACTCTTTCTCTTACTCCTACCTCAACTCCTATCTTCATCCAACCTAACACCTCCTCTTGGGGGAGGACAAGCCACCAGACTGCTTCAGTGCCTTGAATCCACTGTGCAAGAAGCTTATTTATGGGAGAAGATTGTCCCCTGGAGAAGCTGTGGAGACCACCTTTCCAGGAGTCAAGTTTCTCTGGACTGTCCCTTGATGTGTGTTCAGCACTTGTTCTCTTTCTGTCCCAGCTGGGTTTATGAAAGGGAGATCTCAAAAGCAGAGCAAGGTGTTAAAACAAGAAGTTTGAACCCTGTTCTGGGAAAACTTTGTCAGCTCTGTGAAAGCTCCAACAAAAACATTTCTGAGCTGAGCCCTCTGGAAGTCCATTGCCTCCAAGCTTCTGCTTCTCTGAGCACTGCCAGAGAATTTATAGCAGCAGAAAAGAAATCCAATTTCACCCTTCAGGCAGGGCAGGGTTCTTCTAAACTGCCATTTCCACTATTTTCTTCTTGTCAGCAGTGATAATCATTTAAGAAACTCCTTTCTTTTTTTCTGTCAAAGTACCTAAAATAGCAGTGGTTCATACACCCATAACCCTGTGGTGTTCTTGAAAAGACTTCAAAGTGAAATGCTGCTGAAGATCTTAGGTAGGAATGTTCCCAGCACCTTCTAAATGACAAGTTGCCAGAGTGGTTTTGTCTAAACAACAAATTTGCAACAGATAAACGACAAACTAAAATCCTGCCCAGCTGTGAGACATCAGTAATGGTCAGGTTTCTTCTGCCCTGCAGAAATGCAGTATGCACCAAGGATTTAGTGGTCTGCAAGCCAAGATGTTACCATCTGCAGGAAGGCATCTCTCAGTACAGCAGTTACTGTTGTGTTTCTACCTTTTTGACACCTTTTCACAGAATCTCCCAGTGTGGTGGGAGCTGGAAGGGACCTCTGGAGGTCATCCAGTCCAACCTCCTTGCTAAAGCAGGGTCACCCACAGCAACTTGCCCAGGATCACAATGTCCAGGCAAGTTTGGAATCTCTCCAGAGAAGGAGACTCCACAACTAGAGCTCTGGCACCCTTAGAGCAAAGAATTTTTTCAACCTGTCAGACTGCAACCTCCTGGGTTCCAGTTTGTGCCCATTGCTCCTCATCCTGTCACTGGGCACTGCTGAAAAGCCTGGCCCTGTTCTCTTGCCCCCCACCCTTTATTTATTGATCAGATCCCCTCTCAGGCTGTACTTCTTTAGACTAACCAGCCCCAGGTCTCTCAGCCTTTCCTCCTCAGAGAGATGCTGCAAGTCCCTCATCTGGACCCAGTACTCCGTATGTGGCCTCCCTAGGGCAAAGATCACAGGATGTCAGGGGTTGGAAGGGACCTCTGGAGATCTTTGAGTCTAACCTGCAGGGCCATATAATCTAAGGTAGGTAAGACAGGAACACACCCAGAGAAGGAGACTCTACAACCTCTCTGGGCAGCCTGTTCCAGTGCTCTGTGACCCTGTGACTGTAAAGAAGTTCTTCCTCATGTTGAGATGGAACCTCCTGTGCTGTCCTATCACAGGGCACAAGTGAGCAGAGGCTGTCGCTGTCCCTTCCTTCCTGACACTCAGCCCCCAGATGTTTATAGACATTGATTAGATCCCCTCTCAGTCTTCTCTTCTCCAGATTGAACAGCCCCAGGTCTCTCAGCCTTTCCTCACCAGGCAGTACTCCAGTCCCTCCATCATCCTTGTAGCCTTCTGTTGGAGACTCTCAAGTAGATCCCTGTCCCTCTTGAACTGGGAAACCCAGAACTGGATGCAATATTCCATCTGAGACCTCACCAGCACAGAGGGGGAGGAGAACCTCTCTTGATCTGCTGGGCACACTCTTCTTAATGCACCCCAGGATACCATTGGCCTCCTTGGGCACACAATGAGAGGGAGAAGAACCTCCCTCAACCTTTTGAATAGATCAAGTCTACTTTGAGCTCCAGGTATAATTTTTCTAGTGCAAGAAGCAGAATTTTGAGCAGGCAGAGCTGAGTTAATGGCAGATAAAGAGCACAAATCAGTTGTCTGCAGCAGACGACCATTACGGGGATTATCTGTGCACCAAAACAAGGCTCACGCCTGTTGAGGTGTGCAAAGTAACTGCAGAGCTGACAACAGCTTGCAGATGACACTGTTTTGCTGTTGAAAGAAGCAATTACATCTATATGTGGGCTGAATCTGTCACCTAGGGCTCCCAAGCAGTATCATGAGAAGAGGGGTGCATATAGGTCTTGGTGCAATTCATTGCCACCTTGCTTATTTTGCAGGGCATGAGAATTGGGACTCAGAATTCAAATGGTCCTAAACCAAGGTGGGAGGCAGAGGAAAGTTCAAAACTCAAGGTCAATTTTGCAGTATGGGGTCAAATTTTAATGGCTTGCTTGTAAAGTTGACTGTAAATTGTTTTCCAGAAGCACATTGTCAAATAATAGGATAAGGTGGCAAGGCTTGTTTGGAGATATGAAGATGAGATATGATTTCCAGAGAAAAACTTCCATTAAGCTGAACTCACAGCTTTTATAGTGTCTTAGAAAGCTTAGAAATGAGTCCTGGGCTGCATCAAGAGCAGTGTGGCCAGGAGGGCAAGGGAGGGGATTCTGTTGCTTTACTCTGCTCTGGTCAGACCCCCACCTGGAGTACTGTGTACAGTTATTGACCCCCCCAAAACAAGAAGGACATTGAACTGTTGGAGCGAGTCTAGAGGAGGCCACAAAGATGCTCAGAGGGCTGCAGCAGCTCTGCTGTGAGGACAGGCTGAGAGAGTTGGGGCTCTGCAGCCTGCAGAAGGCTTCCAGGAGACCTTGTAGTAGTAGCTTTCCAGGATCTGAAGGGGGCTACAGGAAGGCTGGGGAGGGACTATTGACAAGGTCTTGTAATACCAGGACAAGGGGCAATGGGTTTGAACTGGCAGAGGGAAAATTTAGGCTGGATGTTAGGAGGAAACTGTTTGCAGTGAGGGTGGTGAGACACTGGCACAGGTTGCCCAGGAAGATTGTGGCTACTCCCTCCCTGGAGGTGTTCAAGGCCAGGTTGGAGGAGGCCTTGAGTGACCTGTGCTAGTGGGAGGTGTCCCTGCCTATGGCAGGGGGTTGGAACTGGATGATCTTTGAGGTCCCTTCCAACCTTACCATTCTATGAAAAAAAAAAAATCCTCACATGAGAATTATGGTGACAGCAAAACACTGAACTGCCTTCAAGAGGAGCCCTTGTAGAAAACCTTCCTGCCTCCTCTGTGAAAAACAAAGCTTAATCATTCATGAAGTGCCCCTTGGTGAACTCTAAAGTCCAAGACACTAGAGCTAACCTCTCTCCCACATCTTGTTTCCTAGCTAACAGGAACCCCAAAGCAAAGCAGAAATAAGAGGTGTCCTTGACCACCGGAGCATTGACTCAGGGCTCTTGTTATCTTCTGTTGCTTTCTCATTCTTACAGGCACAGCTGTGATGGGGGAAAGGACTTGCTGGGTTACACTGCCTGCTTTACTAGCTGTATTTCACCAGGGGCCTGTTGTGGTGTGTCTGTTTGCTGCAGGGCTTTGCTGGGGAGAGATACCAGAGGGCAGCTGCGGGCACAGCAGGGACCTGCCCAGCAGCACCCCAAAGAGCAACACTGATGTGTGGAGGCAAGCCTTTGCTGAGACAGCCTCTTCTTGGTCTACTTCAGGGCACTGCCTTGTTGGCCTGACCTTAGAAGTTGAATTTCTAATAGGAAGTGAGTTGGCCTGGTGCATTTTAATATCTCCAGGCTGTTGTAGCTGTGCCAAGAGACTGGAAACCAGCCAGCTGGCTAGAGCAGCTGCTGGTGGTGCAGGAGGTCTCAGACACTGCAGTACTGATGCTGCTGGCAGGGGGAAGTGAATGTATTTCTGGGTGAATAGATGCTCTGCGGGGGCTCTGCTGTTTGGAGTGGTCCATAGTTATTTCTCTGCCCTGAGCAAAGCAGGCTTTGAGCAGCCACTGCCCATACTTACCACAGTCTTTCACTGCTGCTCAGAGAGCCTGGCTTTGAAGGCTCTTTTCCCACAGCTTTGCTGTGCCTCCTCATCTAAAGCCCCTCAGGATGTGAAGTAAAACATTGAAGCTCTGCCTGACCAGGCAGCTGAAGGAAACTATCAGGGGATTTATTCTCAGTCCAGGCTGTTTGTCCCCCAAGATGCTCAAGAGAGATTTTGTAAGGGGATATTTGCCAGCAAGTGCCAGAGTAACCTTCATGTCCTGATTTAAGGGAGTAATCCATCAAGTTGTTTGTTTTCAGACCTTGCTAGCTCCTGAGGAATCAAGAGAGCCTTACAGCCAGGACAACCAAGTGCTGTGTGCTCAGCTGAAGATGGATGTGGCAATCACAGGTGAGTCCTGACCTTTACTGTGACAAAATAAGCTATTATTGGTGTCTCTTGGCTAAACTGAAAGGAAGCAGAAAGCATTATGTTTGCTTTGTGCCTGGGGAAAAAGCAATCAGGCCCTGATTCAGCAGAAAGGTGGTAAAAATGTTTTGTGCTTATTCCTCTGGGTCTTGCTGGTTTGAGATTGTCCCTGCATCCCCTCCTCTTTGCAGTGTCTGTGCCAGAGACCAGCACAGACAAATGGTCCTGGAAGGGTCCAGGAAGACCCTTGGATGCACAGGAGCAGCGATTCAATAGTTTCCTCCTTCAGCCTCCTTCAGTGGTTGATGAGTTGTTCAGCAGGAGATAAGAAGGGAGCTCATGATGTGCTCATTTGTTTTCTTTTCCAGGCACAGTGTTTCTCCAGTAAGAGTCAGGATGCATCCAGGGAGCAGGCAGGATTTGCACCTCTCCATGCAGATGCTCTTTCTCCTGCCCAGAGCATGGGGCCCTGAACAAGCAGAACTCCAGCCTTGGGATGTGCCTAAGAGTGATAATTCGTTCAGGAATTGGTGAGTCCTGAGACTCCCTGAGCCTTCCCAAACCTCACCTCAGGCACGCTGCAGTCCCACCCGTGTTATGCCCACTACCAGAGTTTTCAGTCACTACATTAAGAAGGGCAAATCTCTTTCTGCACTGAACTTGGATTGGAGGTTGACACACATGGTCCGGGGCTGCCACATGGGCAAATGGCCTTACCCTGTATGCTGTGGTGTGCATGGGGTCTCCTCCTGTCACCAGTGGGGCCCTGGGAGCATCTGTGGCCCTCCTGAGCTGCTGCAGAGAGGCTGCCCTAGCTGGGAGGTGCTGTGAGGCCCCAGCCTTGAGCAACTAGGGCTACTGTGGGACTGAGGTCATGGGCTGAGGCCTTGAGGTCCCCCTAGAGGTCTGTGGGGCTGAGATGCTTGGCTTGGTGCTCTCTATTTGCTGTTAGCATGGGGCCTGAGGAACAGAGCTGTTAGGAGCAGGAGATATGGACATTAGTCAAAAACAAATTGAACTCAACAACTTTAAGGCTGATATTAAACTTTGATTGTGCCTCCTTTGGCTAAGCATGGCCCTTCTACCCTCTCACCCTGACAGTGAGCTCAGATCTCAGCCCTGCAGCTACTTTCTCCTGGCATGCTCACTGCTGGCCTGAGAGGTGCTTCCCTGCAGGGCAGCATTTCAGACAGCCCTGTGCAGGCTGGAGAGGCACAGCATGAAGCCCACATTCTGGAAGAAATTGGATGCATATGGGTTGAAGCTGAGTTGGAAGGGTGTCTCCAAAGCCTGCAGTCTGTGCCTGAAAACCAGTGCTCCCCAGATGATCACTGGGGTTGTGAGACTGAGCTGGGAAGAAAGGGCTGATGGGCAGGTGTGGGTGGGCAGGCTGAGGCAACAGAGGACAGTTACATCGTGGGGACAGTTGCAAGAAGGCTGGGGAGAGGGCACTGTCTGTAGATACCCTCCCTGCTGTTCTCAAATGGGTCGTTTTAGCAATACCCTGCTGATGGTCTATGCCTCCCCCTGCCCAGTGCCCCACAGTCTTGCTCCATAGGACCTGCCCAATACACCTCTGCCTGCTGGGTGCCCTGCCCTGCCTGCGCACCTCCTGTCCTGCTCTCCCCGAGATGTCACTGCCTTGTTCTGCCCCCAGGACAAACCAAACTCACCTTTTTGAGTACATCACTAATGTCCAAGTCAGGCAGCAGCTACCTTGTTCCACCTTGAGTGCTAAAGGTTCCTTTGTGGTGACAGCATCTCTGGTTCACCTTCCTGCTATCTCTCCTTCTCCAGCCCAGGTTATTGGCCGGTGCACAACTGCTGAGTAGCGACACTCCGAA
The DNA here is from genome assembly GCA_013399775.1 of Semnornis frantzii. Classification (NCBI taxonomy): domain Eukaryota; kingdom Metazoa; phylum Chordata; class Aves; order Piciformes; family Ramphastidae; genus Semnornis; species Semnornis frantzii. The sequence goes on along the minus strand of VWYK01065826.1, from coordinate 30,527 downwards.
GGTTGCTGAGATTAGGGCTGCTGGCAATGCTAACAACCCTTTCTGAGTCAGGGCTGCACAGGCTGCTCAGCGTCCCTGCCAGAGCCTCACTGCCTGCCCTGGCCCTTCTCTCCTGGGGTCTGCTCAGCTGCGTGGTTTCCTACATGTCCTTCCTGTAAGACCTGTGTCCTCTCCTCTCATCCTCTTGCACACAGCACAGCAGCTTCAAGATCAAGGGTAAGACTGGGGTTCAGTGTCTCTGTGCTGGTACTAGCAGAAAAGTGACTCTGCAGAGGCTTTTATCTGCTGAATGTAGCAGCAGTCATGTCGTGGACAGGAGCTGGTTGTGAGCTTGGGAGCCAAGAGTGCTGTGAGTTTCCAAACGAGAGGAAAAGAGGAGGAAGACAGAGCAAGGAGAGAAGAGCCAGTAGGAGAGAGGTTCACTTACCATATCGACATCTGTACTGACAAACACCATTTTTCCCCCCAAGCAGTTCCAAGAAGGAGTCAAAGTAGCTGTTGACTGTTTCGAAGCTGTCCCGGATGGTCCCGATGCCCCACTCTGAGTAGGAAGACTCAGCCTGAGCAGCTTGGTGGACAGTGTTCTCCTGCGTGGTCTCCTCAGAGCATCGCCCAAAGCCCAGGGTCAGGCACAGAACTGCTGCCTGGAGGAGCAGCCACATGTTGCAGACCAGCTCCAGGCCCCACAGCCCTGGTTCAGGGAGGAGCGGGAGCAAGCTGCTGCTTCTAGGAGGCAGGTAGGTAAGCTACCCTCTCCCCTGGACTTTAGACACTGCTGAGGGAGCCAACATGAGGTCACCACAGTCAGAGTGCAAAGTGCACCATGGAGGTTTCAGCCACGTTCATCTTGCACAGCAGCAGCAGGAGGGCTTGAGTTTCACAATCCCCCTGGAACAGGCTTGGCCCCTGCAGCACAATGGCTTCAGATTCCCTGGGTTCTGAGTGGGGTCTGTCTGCCCAAGTTGTGCAGCATGTGGAAGACCCTCTACATGCCCCACCAAGGCAGGGGCTGCCCTACTCTCTCTCCAGCCTTCTGGGAAATGAAGACTGTCTATTTGTCCAAGGTTTCTGCTGCTCAGGCTGTTGAGGAATACCCCTCAGCTTATTCATAGGCCTCCTGAGGACATCATGGAGTGGGACAAGCCTCGCTGCTGTGGGCAATTCCTCCTAGCAAAGGCTGTGGGCAAGTTGTCATGTGAAGAGGTTTCCCATGCATGCATACTCAGAGCAGGGTGCCTTGCAGGACAGAAAGGGGCAGCAGAGAGCCCCATGTCCTGCCCTGATATGGCTAGAGGGTGCTGTTGGGGCTTGCAGAGGTTGATCCAGCAGCTAGGAGTACTTTGGGTTTAGAAACACTGGATTGAGGGCAATTCCTTGGCATGCCCCCTCCAGTTATAGGATCCGTGGTGTAGATGAATACTCACTGTTGGTGGAGCTCCTGAGGGCTGGTACTGAAAACAAAGTCAGATAGCAGGCTTGGGGGGCAACTGCAGGTCTGGCTCTGGGGTGGGCTGGTTTGCAAGGACCTGGGAACTTGCACAGCTGGTGGAGGTTTCAAAGGAGTTACTTATTAGAAGAAAACAACCAAATAAACCCCAAAAGACAACACACACCGTTGACAAAGAGTAGGAAGGGGAAACGACATGGGAAGGCTCTAGCTGTCAAGTGGAGACTCTCCAGAGGGCAAGTAGGAGACAAGCAGTGAGGCTTTCAAATCTATGACAAACATAGGTGCCAAATGGTGACATGTCATTGTTTCACAGGAGACTCAGCCCCTTCTGCAGTGCCAGAGCTACTCAGAAGCTGTCTGCCTGTGTCTTCCTGCATATGGCCGTGTGTTATGTGCTCCAGACATGAGATAAGGAGGTGGTTCTACAGCCAAGTCTTGGTTTCTCAGGCAGGTAAGCCAGAGAAGTGGGGCAGTGGAGCAAAGGAGCTGTGAAGTGGTGTGGTGCTGGATCCAGCTGCTGCCTTGTTCTGTCTGTTCTGGTGTCCACCGCTGATCACATTCATGCCGAGTCCCCCTCAATGGGGCCTGTGAAATCCTCAAATCAGCAGCCAGAGGTGGTTTGGTTGTACAGCAACAGCTGATATCTGCTTGGGCCTCCCTGAAGGCTGCTATGTAGCTGCAGCTGCACACCGTTGTCCCAGCCCATGGGGAGAAGTGTGGCTAAGTTACTGGATTGAAGGGGACATACAAGGTGTGCAAGATGTCCCAAGGGAACCTCAAAGCAGTTTTGTCTTTTGGGAGATGAACCTGAGGACAGAGGCAGGGAGCGTTAGGAAAGGAGGTTGGCAGTGTCCAAGCTGCAGACAAGGGGAGGGTGGGGAGCACTGTAATGCCTGGTGAGAAATTAGGGTGAAGTTGTGGGTTGATCTAGAGGTGCCAGGTTGTTACTAGAGGATCTGTCCCCTGGAGCCTGGGAATCAGCAAGTCCCTGCTTCCAGTGAGCTTTTTGTGAACAGGGTGTCACCACTGGCAGGAGCACTTTGCAGCCCATCCTGCTGTTCAGACCATGCTGTGAACTGGTGTGTCACTCAGAGGTGGAAGAGGGCTACTGTCCCTGGAATTTTCTGTCGAGGAGCCCCAGAGAAGGCCAAACTGGGTTCAACAGTCCCATGCTGTGTCTTGCACTGAGTGGAGCTGCTTGTGTCTCTAGTGGCTGAATCACTGCCCTGTGTGATGTGCTGGTTTGCAGTCTTAGTGCTCCCTGCCCTGATAAACAGAAATTGATGTGAAAAAAGAGCAAAACAGTTCTTCAGAAGCAGCTTGAAAACATTGTGGGGAGCCCCTGTGTGGCTGTGCCTGCTGCTTGGCTTTTAGGGTTGCTGCGGAGCCTTTTAGGGTTGCTCTGGAAACAGTCCTGGAACACAGCTCATCACTTGGTCCCTGGTGGCACTCCTGAACACGAACAGACGGTGGTGGGGAAGATACCAGCAGGGCTATAGAGGAAGCAAGCCGTAGGGAGTATTGCGTGAGCTGTCCGTGCCGCCACCCAGGGCATGCAACCTGAAGGGGCTGACTCTGGACAGCGCCGAGCCCGAGCCGCTTGCAAAATCGAGTGGAATTAGCCGGGAGAGCTGAACGGGGCAGGGAGGAGCAGCTGGCAAAGTGCGGAGCCTGGGAAAAGAGGAGTCAGAAACTTTCCTGCTGGCTGGCTGGCTGCTTGTCCTGGCACACAAAAATCAGGCTAACTGCTTTCCCAAAACGTGGCAGGCCTTTTGCCCTGCCCCGGGGATGAGCCACGCTCTTGCCTTCCTCCTGCTTCCTTCCACTCCTCCCCACACCGGTCTCCTGAGACCGCTTTGCAATGCAGCTGCAAATAGCTTGGTTGCACCCAAACTGCAAGATCTGAAGAGCAGGAAAAATGTAGGATTGTGTAAAATGGGACACCTCCTCCCTAGTTATCTCTGGCAATTGCTGCTCAGGCTCCAGAGCTGAGGCGTGAGGACTTCCAGGAGATGTGCGCAGCAGGTGCCTGCAGGTTGTCTGACCTTGTTTTGACTCACCGTGGTTGGAAATATCCCTTCCTCATGCCAATTTTTCTTTCCTTAAAGATCTGAGAGAGACAGATGTTGTTTGCCACAATGGTGAACTCTGAGGACTGGCCTGTGGACCTCCTCTTGGCCTCAGGAGAAGCGACTCCTGACTTCAGGCATTTATTTCTGACTCTGTAATGCTTAACTAGGCATCAGCCCTGGGGCTGTGATGAATCACTGCTTCCTCATGACACTCTCAGGCTGTTGGCAGCCTGCTCCTGTCAGAGGGGAGGCAGAGTTGACTGCTTGGGCTGTCTGGATGTGTGTCCCCCCACCGATGACAGTGAACCCCACCCCATGTGAAACTGGAAGCCCTCTTAGCTTTGCCAAAGCCAGCACTGCTCCTTGCATACTGGGAGGGAAGTGCAGGCCTAGCTCCTGTTGTGCATTGCTGTCACAGACTGGGACATGGGGGCATGGGCTTTGTGCCCTGCAGGGGCTGTGGAGGGGGGCAGAGAGTCGAGGGACTGAGCTTGCTATCTGCCACTTTTGGCCAGCTCAGTGAGTTGTTGGTTGATGTTGATGCCTAAGCAGGAGGATCAGACAGCCTGTGGTTAAGGTTAATGGGTGATCGGTGGTTGGTTCAAAGGCAGCCTTGGGAGCCAGGTGAGTCACTGGTTATCAGGATGAGAAATGCAGCTCAGTGATGAAATGCCCCTCATTGTCAGGGCAGAGTCCAGCAGCTGGGAGAGGATGGATGGGTGCTTAAAGCCTCCATCCCTCAGGTGGGCTTTGTGCAAATTGATGGTTTTCCTCCAGTGGTGCCCAGCAACAGGAGAAGAGGTAATGGGCATCGAGCTGAACAGGGTAAGTCCCGCTTAAACGTGAGGAGGAACTTCTTTGTGGAGCACTGGAACAGGCTGCCTACAGAAGTAGCAGAGTCTCCTTCTTTGGAGTCATTCAGAACACACGTGGATGCCATCATGGGTGACCAGCAGGTCACCCTAGGTGAACCTTCTCTAGCAGGTTCATGTGGACTAGATGATCTCCTAAAGTCCCTTCCATCTCCTACCATACTGGGATTCTGTGATAGTCTGGTCCAGTCTCTCCAGGAGGCCCATGGGCAGATCACTTCAGCCTTGTGCTGCCTTCCCCCTCCATAGGTGCTGATCCTGTCAGACCCTTTCTTTTGTCTTCATTCCACCCTGCCCCCCAGCCATTTGCAGGCCTCATCCCTAACCCTGACCCCACCTTGACTTGTTTATCTGCAGATGCTGCAGTTCCTTACCATGGGAGGAACCCTACCTGGGTGTGATCCAAGTTGGGTGGGAGTGTCGATCTGCATAAATGTAAGAGGAATCTGGCCAAATGCTGGGTCCTGCACTTGAGTTGTAACATCCTCATGAACACTCCAGGCTTGGAGAGGAGTGGCTGGAAACTCCTTGATGGGAAAGGACCTGGGGGTGCTGGTCAGCATCCAGCGGTGCCCAGATGGCCGAGAAGGCTAAAAGCATCCTGGCAGCAACCCATAGCAATATCTTGGCCAGCAGGACTAGGGCAGGAATTGTCCACCTGTACTCAGCACTGATGAGGCTGCACCTCACATACTAGGTTCAGTTTTGGACCCCTCACTAGAAGAAAGACATTGAGGTGCTGAACAATGTCCAGAGGAGGGCAACAAAGCTGATGAAGGGTCTGGAGAACAAGGCTGGTGAGGGAGCTGGGTTTGTTTAGTCTGGAGAAAAGGAGGCTGAGAGGAGGAGACCTTCTGGCTCTGTAAAACTCTCTGAAAGGAGGCTGAAGCTAGGTGGGGGTTGGTCTCTTTTCCCATGTAACAAGTGCTAGGATGAGAGGAAATGGCTTCAAGTTGCACCAGTGGAGGTTTAGGCTGGACAGTAGGAGAAATTTCTTCCCCAAATGGGTTGCCAAGCTCTCGACCAGGCTGCCTAGGGCAGTGGTGGAGTCCCTGTCCCTGGAGGGATTGAAAAGTTGTGTAGATGTGGTGCTGAGGAACATGGTTCAGTGGTGCCCTGGCAGGGCTGGGTTAATGACTGTAAGCTAATGATCTTAATGGTCTTTTCCAGTCAAAACAATTCTGTGATTCTGTGTCCCATGGTCATGCTCGAGGAACAGCTGTACTGGAAAAGGCTCAGATACCCAGCTAGGATGGTGGGAAACTGCAGTAAACCCTGGGCAGACTGGGATTTCCTTTCTTCCCTGGGAGGGACAAAGGCCATCCAGCCCCACCCCCCCTTACATCATAGGCAGATGCCTCAGGCTGCATGCAGAAGAGATGGGGCAGCCCCAGTCTCACCTCAGGAAGAAAAGCTGGGAACTCCATCTTGCCCCATGAGGCTCCTGTGTTGCTAGCTTGGCAATCACAGCTTGGTGGCCAGGCTGCCAGCAGGAGCCTCACACCATGGTAAGGGGCAGCCCCTCTTCAGCTGTTACCACCCTGGGGCAAGGACACTGCATCCCCTGGCTGGAAGGCAGCCCACAGACACCCCAGAAAGCCCAGAGGGTTGGCTCAAGCTCTGACATGGAGGGGAGAGAGACAGGCAGCTGCTAACAGTCTCCTGCCACTGGCCCATGTTACAGATGGGCATGGCAGCCGATGAGCAGTACCAAGGCATAGCTGGGCATGGAATCAGTTCACATCACCAAGCTACAACAGCCCTGGTTACCTTCAGCCATGGTTCCAAACCTGTCAGCATAGCAGCTGGGGCTGAGGGGTACCTGAAGCAGGGGAGGGCAGATCTCTTTGAGCAGTGCAAGGTTCCACTGCATGGGCAAAAGGATCAGGGATTCTAAGCAGCCCTTGCTATGCTTCTTTGCAGGTTTCTGATGGCCACAAAAGAAGTCTGAGCACCACTGGTTTGAGCTAGCAAAGCACAGGAACACCTGTAGTGAAGTCCTGATGATGGAACACATCAGCTTGCCCTTCCCACATGTAAGTGCCCTGCCCCTCACTGTGCTGTTCATATGGGTGCAGCAGGATAGTCCAATCTGGCTGTCACCTGTAGAACTACTCAAAAACCAGGCGGTTAGTCCTCTTCAAGAAATGGAAGTATTTGGCATCCCTGGAATAGGGTCTCTTAACAGCTGACCCCTTGCTGGGCCTGACTGCAATTTCAAGCCAGGAGTTTGTGGGGTTCCTACGCTGCTATTAAACCCCACACCAGCTACTGCCATAAATCAGGGCATCAAGGAGAGCAAGGGGCTGAAGCCACACTCTTCCCCCAGAGCAGCTCGACGATTCTGCTCACAAGCAGCTCTCAGCCCTGTGCTGCCTGCCTGCCCCTTTTGCAGTCCATTAGAGCTACTTCCAAGTAAGACATGAATTAGAGGCTGAGCACAGTGTGTCTGTCAGTTGTGGGGTGAACACCCTCTACACCTCTACACCTGCTTGCCAAGAGCTCAGTTTGCAGGACACACAGACAAGGCTCAGCAAATGTGTGCGCCCAGGGTTACAACAGCCATACACTAGGAGAGCTTGGTGTGGAGGATTTTTCACTGCTAATGGCAGTGGCTTTTATTTTAAGCCCTTTTGGGGTATTTTTTTTGTTTTTTTTTACATTAAAAATATTACAAAAGGATGTAACAGTAAGGCAGTTTCTCAGTTGTCAGTCACTGTGAACCAAACAGTTTTCAATCCTCTTTAATACAAAACTAGATTCTCACGGGAGTCACACTCTCGATCCAAAAGCCTGCGGAGAGACAGAGGGGTAAAGCAGAGAGCAGCAGCCCTTACACAGTCAGTGTTTGGTGCCTGAGTGCTGCTGCAGTGGAGAAAAAGGAAATATGGGTTGGCTGCAACTTAAAAAAAAAACATGCTTCTCCTTTTTCTTCCAATAATCTGCAATGTTTGGGTCTGATGTGCCTCAGCAGACTTGAGGCCAAGTTTTGAGGGCTATTGTTTTGTTTTAAACCAAGTGAAATGTTCTGCTGTGAGAAAACAAACTTCATGTTTTTCTCCCTGAAGAACTGCAAGTCACTGAGTAAGTTCCCTGCTTTAAAAACTTGTGCACTAAACCATTTTTACTCTCCAATCTATTCTTAAAATTCTGTTGGCACTGAAAGCACTCAAGGGTAACTGAGGTGTGGGAGGTAAATGTTCAGCAACTTTCCCCAGACAAAGAGCTCGCAAGAAGTTCTCAAGCTTCTTGTTCATCTTTTTGGTGTAAGCTGGGGCACAAAAATTCCAAACCATTGCTTACTATCACAGAACTGTGATTCCTCATTGCTTCAAACCCTTCGTCATTCCACAGCATTTTCTTCCACTACAGCAGTACCTAAAACAGTCACTGATGCTTTTTTAGTCAGTATTTCTTTTATCCTAAGCAAATGCTGCAACGTTTTTGCTTTTAATGACTTTAATGCATCAAGTAACTGCTCACTTAAGGAAAAAAGAGCTTTTCAGTAACAGCAACCTAAGTGTGTTTGCGGTGGCAAGAGCCAGATTCAATTTTTTGTGCATTTAGAAGAGCTTTTTAAAGCTGCCTCAGAGCTACTGAGAGAAGATTCGTGCCCCAAAAGTAAAGTTCCTGCACCACCTTGTTCTTTGTGTTCTGTTACCTCCAGGCACACGGCAGGGCTTGCCTGCAGGCATGGTTGCCCTTTTTTCGGAGCTGAAGAAAGTCAGGGGGGAAAAAAAAAAATGGGAAAGAGAAAACTATGGACAGGAATGGAGATGAATGGCACTGTGTGAGAGGGAGAAAAATCAGGTAAGAAGCAATAGTATTGATTTTGTTAGTGATTCCAATTTAGCCATAAAACATGTTCTGATAACCTGTTTCTTTGGTGGCTATATCTGATACTGCTCTCATGTGCCAGCTCCTGTGAATAAATGAGCAGTACAGACATGATGTGGAACGATTTCTGATTTGTCTCTTTATTTGTTTCCTTAAGTGCTGGATGGATTTTGTTTCACATCTGCCAAAAAAGCACAGGGACAAGGCAGGAAGGTGCAGGCCTAAGGAAAAGCAGGTACGTAGGTCCCAATGCTAAGAACAGGCTCAGTAGAGGTTTAACAATGCATTTTCCAGCAAAGGTTTTAAGGTGTCTTCTGAAAGTACACAGTTATCTCCAACTCTTAGTACCTTACACTGCACTCTCGGTAGTCCAGAGGTATTTCTAACACCTTACAGTTGGGTTTCATCTGGCTCAATTTTCAAGGTTTTATTGAATTAATGAAACCTGGATTTTTTTCTCTTGGTAAAGACTTCAGGCTTGACCCCCTGTATCAGTAAAACCATCATCATGCAGAAGATCAGACTGTTTGGGTGGAGCCCGGTGCAGCTCACTGTGATTCTTGCCTGGGTTCTGGTGGAACATGCAGACATTTTGGTATAGGTCCTGCTGCTGAAGAGAAGTGGTGGAGGGAAGCAAACCTCCTTGCAGCCTCTCCCCAGCCGACTCAGCTATTCCTGAGCAGGGGCACAGCAACTACTTCTCCTGCAGGACCTCAAGCTCAGCAACTACAGCAGCCACAGTCTCATCTCCTTCAGAGGTTTCAACTTCATCTTGGCGTGAGGATGGCTTGTCACAAACTGAGGTCCCTGAAGGTTGCCGAGAGCTGACTCTGGGGACTCTACCTCTATGGATGGCATGAATTAGAATAGCTCCAGCCCTGGCTCATGGGAGAGCAGCTGTGAAGTGAGCAGCACCAGAGCCTCTGCAAGAGGCCCCTTCCCAGCGCATCCTCGCTCATGAGTGACAGTGAAGGAGAGGGGAAGTGGCACAAAGAATGGCACTGCAGTGGAGGCAGCCTGTGTGAGGTGAGCAACACCAAACCATCCAGAGCAGTCAACCTTCTTGGGCACACTAAGTCACCTTGTGACTGTAGGCATGTTGCTGCTGTGGTCTGCACATGGCATCCCTGCCATTTGCAAAAGAAAAAACATCTGAAGAAGATTTAGAATTATAAATAGGCCCATCTGCTTCTCACAAAGCCTTGAGAGCTGGGAGGATGGGTGGGGAGCATTCTCTGAGGACTCTGCATTGCCTCATCACCTGAAGTCTCATGAACAATTTGAAATTCTGTGTCCTAAGGCACAATTGTTTTGCTGACCGGAGATGGAAACATTCCCATCCCCACTGCCCAAGGAACAGAGGTAAGAGTTGAGTATTTGTGTATGTGAACAAACGTTACAGGAAAAAATAGAAGGGAGGAGAAGAGAGGGACAGTGATTGTTCAGGCTGCTCTGCTGCAGCCTGTGCTTGGCACAACACTGCTGAAGCATCTCACTGTGAAACCGCTGGCTCATGACGCCAAGGAAAGAGCTCAGTTCCCCACAGAGGCTGAGGAGAAAGACAAAAGATGGGTCTTTTGAGGAAGTGGAAAACTAGGCCAAAATAGTGCCAGAAGCTCTTCCCCAGAGAAACACCAACCATGCCCATAGTTCTCAGCAGCAGTGGCAAGGCACTCTAGCAAAGCACGGAGTGACATGTCTGGAAATTGAGGAATAGGAACTGGTTTGGAATGGAACCTACCCATAAAATCATTCTGCCCTCAACAGATTGACAGGCAGGAGGAGCACTCTAGAAACAACCCCTGGCTTTCTGTGCTGACCAGAGGGGTATGGTGAAGAGAACACCACACACAACACTACACTTGCTTGTGGCCCTCTTCTGGATTTTGTCTTTCTTTCTGTTGGGGATTTTTTTTTTCTTTTTT